>CALYLW010001363.1:7561-67561 GCA_944989445.1 Ampullaceana balthica | reverse complement strand
AAACAATGGAATTCTCTACCATTGCACATCCAGAGTATTTCATCTACCAAGTCCTTCAAGACTGCACTTAAGACGCATCTTTTCAAAATGTATTTTCAAAATTAAAGAAACAACATGTCTTTTTAATGATCAAAGTAGCTTATGTGTAACGTACTGTCATTTATGTGGTTATTATTATTAGAATCTTTATTTAATTGTTATATGTATGTTATTATCTCCATCTAAAGCGCTGTGAGCCCGGCTCCTTGCTGGGATAAAGCGCTATAAAAATTATCAATTTATTATTTATTATAATATTGACATTGACACACACGTATCAGCAGAGCCCAGTGGCAATTGAATCAAATCGCGTTTTACCTCACCTCTTGAGAATTGTTTATTGCATTGAAATTTTACAAAATTAACAATTAACCTTACATTTCTTTTGTCGGCAAGTGATTACTTGCACACATATACAATTAATTTAAAAGATTTTCTTTAATAAATGGTATGAATTCGATGTAATATTCTAAATTTAATCTCCTAAAAGATTTCCAGATTTGTGGATGAAAAGTTTGGAGATAGGGAGAAATTATTGTACTTTTTTAGTCCCATCGTTGGAATGTGCTAACAAAGATTGGAGTTGTGGATCAATGTTTGGAATTGTAGATTTAGCTAGAGGGGGGCTGTTCTTTACATTTTTAACAGCAGATCTTAAGGTGGTGTTGCCTAGAAAATTTAACAATAGTAACAATTGTAATGCTCAAATCTTTGTGATGGTCTTAATGCATAATGAACAGTCAAGAGCATTCGCAAGACAAACCATGGGATGAAAACACCGGGGTTGGCGGAATGAAGAAGAAGGGGGAGATATAGAAGAGAAATGGTTGTAAGTGTAAATTAAATGCATCTCAATGTGCATTAAACAAATTGGTCTTCAGTCCATTTATGAAATTTTGAATGATTTAGTTTTTTTTTCTTCTTTTTTTTTCTTTCTTTCTGTCAGCAAATTCCAAACTAGTTGAGCTAAAGTTTTAAAGCGTTTAGTCCCTGTACCCTCCTTGTTTATTTCATCAGTAGAAGAGACTAGGGCTGCGGCAATTTACGATTAATTGATCGATTAATCGTTAAAAAATTTAATACATTAAAATTATTTTGATCTATTAAATTTCGATTAAAAGTTAAGGAAATTTTCCCTTTTTTTTCAATTTATTAATAATTAATATTTTTTGTTACTTAAATACTTTTCACTCGTATCATTATTATTTATTTAGACGCGCATAAGTAAGTAAAAAGGTTTTTCAACCTTATTTCTTGCATAGCAAAACGAATTTGCTGTGTTACGTCACAAAATTTGGGATCCAGGGAATTACCGCGACTTAACCGATTTCGCGAAATAATGAATCGCAACTTAACGGAATATGTATATGTGCATTCTAAAAATATAATTAATCGAAATTAACCGATGAATCGATTAAACAAATTTCCCGATTAATCGAACCAATTTCTTTTAATCAGTACCAGCCCTAGAAAAGACAAAACCAATCTTGGGAACAGGAACATAGATGGTTGCGGCACCGATAGATAAGGTCCGATAACTACTCCGCGGCCGTTCTCTTAAAACAGGAGTGGACGACTGACAAGCGCCAACCGTTTCATGAATTGTTTCAACATAATGTTGAGAAATTATAACAAAATGACGACACAAAAGTTAAACAAATGAATAAAGAAACTGCAATTGCACCCCAAGCAGACATGACATTAAATACATTTAGCAGCAAAAGCAAAAGTATAACTGATAATGGTGAATGAACGGGTGCAACGTGATTTGATGAAATAAATAGTACTGAACTCCGATATATGGTCAACAACTCTTTTATTTGAGCCTGGTTGAGTTCTTCGGTCCATTTCTATATCTTTAAGTGTTTTTATCTCTAGTTCTTTAAGAATGGACCATCCGCCCAGACGTCTCTTTGATGTGATCATCCTTCAATATCCTTGAAGCTCTCGTATCGGGTGACGCCCGGACCTCACCCCGCCCCACTTATCCGGGCACTTCAGATAATCAAAATAAGCAAGTTGAATTCAACGTTGTACTAAATGGAAGTTGATACAAAAAGACACTACACTGGTGGTTTGAGATTACGATATTAAATGACATTATGACGTAATGTTTCTGATGAGTTAATTCAGGTTTATCAGACACTGTACAAGACAATCGTATACGGGCATGACTGTCAAAGATCGCACCCAAAAGGCCATTATTCATATGTAGAGATCTTCATAAGGAAAGCTGAAGTTGTCATTTTTTTACTTCAAGAATTTATAAAGACATTTCTGTTTCATAAATAAAAAGGTTCGGACATCGTTCATTGGCTTTCACGGTATCAATGATGTAATGAAATAGTATGTAATAGTCAACATGTAAAAGAGAACAGCAATGCTTTTAACCACGTTTTTATTAACTGACTTTCGTTGGTGTGGCATTGTTTGTTGGTTTGTCCAAGTTTTCTCAAAGTCTGCCAACGTAAAATTGAACCACTTCTGATGGTCCTAGAGATCTGCAAATTTTACCACAGATAGAGCTTGGATGACAATGCATTGTATTTTAAATTTCAGATCGATCGAATGTACCGTAATTAAATTATTGAACTTTTTAGTTTATCTATAGTCTATATATAAGCATCTGTACCGTCGGCTTTTGTTGACATCCGTGAGTTCCCCCCGTGACCACATCACAATGTTTTTACCACGTTTTTATTAACTCGCTTTCGTTGGTATGGCATTGTTGGTTTGTCCAAGATTTTTTTTAATCTGCCAACGTAAAATTGAACCACTTCTGATGGTCCTAGAGATCTAAAAAATTTACCACATATAGATCTTGGATGACAATGCATTGTATCAAAATTGCAGATCGATCGAATGTACCGTTATTAAATTTTTGAACTTTTTAGTTTATCTATAGTCTATATATAAGCATCTGTACCGTCGGCTTTTGTTGACGTCCGTGAGTTCCCCCGGTGACCACATCACAATGTTTTTAAAACGTTGGGCGGGCGCTTGTGATGTGTTTGGTAAATTAAATAGAGGTACAAAAATATTGTACCAAGTTTTTACAAGTGGACTAAAAAGAAGAAATTAATTTAAAACTTGTAAGTGCAAGTACTTCGATTTAATATGACTAAAAACGTGGGGGCGGGTGTTTGGTATAAAAATTAAAGATTTCTAATTTAGAAGGCTAAAGAGAGATCTATTAGTTAGAGAATAAGTGAACCGCATATGTTAAACCTCATAAGCGCCCGCCCCACGTTTTTAGTCATATTAAATCGAAGTACTTGAACTAATACGTTTTAAATTATTTTCTTCTTTTTAGTCCACTTATAAAAATGTGGTTTTTAAAAATAATTTTTCTACCTTTATTTTAGTATTACCGTTCCCTGAAAGTTAATATGAAGAATGTGTGCCCACACATAAACTCTATAGACGTGATGTGCTTCAATCGTTCAGCGAAAATGCAAGCGTTATTTGCATATTGCTAACTCAAAACCGAGTCATGTGTTGTTGCAACTGTCGCTACTAATATCAATGATGTCTCACAACGTTTAGCACCAATAGGAGGGATACGTTACGGAGACGTAGTCAGGGCGTGCGCCCTCTCCAGTCTACGCCGGTGATGAGTTACACCTGGTGGCCACCAACGAAACAAAACACCAGGAATGTCATTTTCGTCTCCGAAAATCCGTCGGTCCCAGTCTTTACCTCGTTCGGACGAACCGGTATCCTCCACTCCATTTCCTTTAGAGCAAACGGTATTAAAGTGCCTTCACCCGTTTCAGATTTCAAAACTCTCACTTTAGCCCATCAACCATCTCCTCGTCCTTCAACCAACCTCCCTCCCGCACACACACACACGGACCGAACTCTCGTTCATTGTTTGCCATCACGCTTCCTCACAATGGCGTCATCATTTTCTGTGTTTTCTTCAAAGTCCCGGAGCGTCTCATCGCTACATCCCTGCAAACAGAGGAACTATCCTAGAACAAATACGGGAGGTCATGTGAAGGCGATACCAAGAACGCGTGCTGAGGTACGGCAGAAATGAGATTACTTTGAAGAACTCGATTTCTTATTTTTGAAGTTATAGTTAATGTAATCATTTTAAGTATAACAATTATTTTACTATTTTACATCAAGCAATATACACTAATTAAAGACATTATATAATTACTGGAATTTCCTAGAGCAAGGCGAAGGAGGGGCAGGGCCTATAACCTATAGGAATTGCACATCAGTCAAGTACTTTATTTGGTATTCGATACTCTGATTGAACCAATAACTTGTAATGGCCGCGTGAAGTACTGAGATGTCGTGATGTTGTGAAAGGTTTTGTGTTTCGGTCATTAGAGTGACCTGTCACTTGTCATTATGTCTAAACGAGCAAGGGAAATTGGTTGTGCAGGACGCATAGCGGTGCATTGTGTCTCTAAAATAATGTTGAAAGTAGATCGAATGGCAAAAATTTAAAATTCTAACAAATATTTTATAAATCCTTGTAACGGAAAAATATTTTAATTATTTTAAAAATGGTACATTGATACGTGATTGCTTAAAAGTTGTTGTGCATAAGTAGTTTAGAGTTGGTGTGCATTAGCACTTGAGAGTTGGTGTGCATGAGCACTTGAGAGTTGGTGTGCATGAGTACTTGAGAGTTGGTGTGCATGAGTACTTGAGAGTTGGTGTGCATGAGCACTTGAGAGTTGGAGTGCATGCGTACTTGAGAGTTCATTAGCACTTGAGTGTTGGTGTGCATGATCACTTGAGAGTTGGTGTGCATGAGCACTTGAGAGTTGGTATGCATGAACACTTGAGAGTTGGTGTGCATGAACACTTGAGAGTTGGTGTGCATGAGTCCTTGAGAGTTCATTAGCACTTTAGTGTTGGTGTGCATGAGTACTTGAGAGTTGGGGTGCATGAACACTTGAGAGTTGGTGTGCATGAGTACTTGAGAGTTCATTAGCACTTTAGTGTTGGTGTGCATTAGCACTTAAGAGTTGGTGTGCATGAGTACTTGAGAGTTGAGTACATGAGCACTTGAGAGTTGGTGTGCATGAGCACTTGAGAGTTGGTGTGCATGAGCACTTGAGAGTTGGAGTGCATGCGTACTTGAGAGTTCATTAGCACTTGAGTGTTGGTGTGCATGAACACTTGAGAGTTGGTGTGCATGAACACTTGAGAGTTGGTGTGCATGAGTACTTGAGAGTTCATTAGCACTTTAGTGTTGGTGTGCATGAGTACTTGAGAGTTGGTGTGCATGAACACTTGAGAGTTGGTGTGCATGAGTACTTGAGAGTTCATTAGCACTTTAGTGTTGGTGTGCATGAGTACTTAAGAGTTGGTGTGCATGAGTACTTGAGAGTTGGTGTACATGAGCACTTGAGAGTTGGTGTGCATGAGCACTTGAGAGTTGGTGTGCATGAGTACTTGAGAGTTGGTGTGTATGAGCACTTGAGAGTTGGTGTGCATGAGTACTTGATAGTTGGTGTGCATGAGCACTTGAGAGTTTGTGTGTATGAGTACTTGAGAGTTGGTGTGCATGAGAATTGAGAGTTGGTGTACATGAGCACTTGAGAGTTGGTGTGCATGAGCACTTAAGTGTTGGTGTGCATGAGTACTTGAGAGTTGGCGTGCATGAGTACTTGAGAGTTGGTGTGCATGAGTACTTGAGAGTTCATTAGCACTTGAGAGTTGGTGTGCATGAGTACTTGAGAGTTCATTAGCACTTGAGAGTTGGTGTGCATGAGTACTTGAGAGTTGGTGTGTATGAGCACTTGAGAGTTGGTGTGCATGAGTACTTGATAGTTGGTGTGCATGAGCATTTGAGAGTTTGTGTGCATGAGTACTTGAGAGTTGGTGTGCATGAGAATTGAGAGTTGGTGTACATGAGCACTTGAGAGTTGGTGTGCATGAGCACTTAAAAATTGGTGTGCATGAGTACTTGAGAGTTGGCGTGCATGAGCACTTGAGAGTTGGTGTGCATGAGTACTTGAGAATTCATTAGCACTTGAGAGTTGGTGTGCATGAGTACTTGAGAGTTGGTGTGCATGAGCACTTGAGAGTTGGTGTGCATGAGTACTTGAAAGTTGGTGTGCATGAGCACTTGAGAGTTGGTGTGCATGAGTACTTGAGAGTTGGTGTGCATGAACACTTGAGAGTTGGTGTGCATGAATAGTTGAGAGTTGGTGTGCATGAACACTTGAGAGTTGGTGTGCATGAACACTTGAGAGTTGGTGTGCATGAGCACTTGAGAGTTGGTGTGCATGAGTGCTTGAGAGTTGGTGTGCATGAGTACTTGAGAGTTCATTAGCACTTGAGAGTTGGTGTGCATGAGTACATGGTAGTTGGTGTGCATGAGTACTTGAGAGTTGGTGTGCATGAGCACTTTAGAGTTGGTGTGCATGAGTACTTGATAGTTGGTGTGCATGATCACTTGAGAGTTGGTGTGCATGAGTACTTGAAAGTTGGTGTGCATAAAGACTTGAGAGTTGGTATGCATGAACACTTGAGAGTTGGTGTGCATGAACACTTGAGAGTTGGGGTGCATGAGTACTTGAGAGTTGGTGTGCAAGAGTACTTGAGAGTTGGTGTGCATGAGTACTTGAGAGTTGGTTTGCAAGAGTACTTGAGAGTTGGAGTGCATGAACACTTGAGAGTTGGTGTGCATGAGTACGTGTGATAGTCAAAATAAGATTGCACCATCAATATCAAAATACAATTGTTTCGTTTCGATCCCCAGTTCTGTCCATATACGTTGTTTTTTTTAAAATGTTAACAAGATTTATAAAATTACATTGAATAATCATCAGTTGTCCATGGAGGACCCTGGCCGGCCATCACCCCAAACGGTTTACCCCAACAAGAGCACGGATGACCTGTTGGTCTTAAATCTCACCCGATGATTAAAGCGGCACTAGTGGACGTCTCGTGGACGTTTATGGACACATGTTTGAAATCCGTGTCACCCACTTCATTGGCCTTCACCACCCTAACAAAATATATATAACAACATATACTTATATAACAACATATAATTATATAACAACATATAATTATATAACAACATATAATTATATAACAACATATAATTATATAACAACATATAATTATATAACAACATATAATTATAGTTCACATATTTAAGATCCTGCACATCTACGCCATGATGTTCAGTGCACCAAGTTTGGCCACTATGTCGGTCGCTATGTCGGTCCACTATGTCAGTCCACTATGTCGGTCCACTATTTTTATCCACTGTGTCGGTCCACTGTGTCGGTCCACTGTGTCGACCAACTATTTCAGCCCCCTAAGTCGGTCCACTATGACGGTACACTATAACGGTCCTCAAATCCAGTTTTCGTGGGAAAAGGAGATAAAACGACAGTCTGGGGATATTTAGGCAAACATTGAATTTCTTTAGTTTAAAAAAGAAATATTTCTCACCTCGCCTGAAAGGGGCGTTGGGGCTGAGTAGTGGGTCAATGTGCTGGGGCGCCCTAACTCACGACAAGCCAGGGGGAGGAGTCTTGTTATGGATTTAATGCTTTCGGCGGCCACAGAGTTGAAATATTTCATATGGCCGGGTCCTTTCATCCCAGGGGATTATCAACTCTTTTTTTTTATTTGGGGCAACATTAATTTAAAAAAAATGTTTCACTCGTTTTGGGGTGGGGTGTATAGGACTCCTTTGTACACACTACTGCAGAAGTTACATCATTTGTACATAATGCTGCAGTAGTTGCATCATTTTTACACACTGCTGCAGTAGGTACATCATTTTTACACACTGCTGCAGTAGTTACATCATTTGTACACACTACTGCAGTAGCTACAACATTTGTACACACTACTGCAGTAGGTACATCATTTGTACACACTACTGCAGTAGTTACATCATTTTTACACACTGCTGTAGTAGTTACATCATTTTTACACACTGCTGCAGTAGGTATAATACATCATTTTTACACACTCCTGCAGTAGTTACATCTTTCATTTTGGTGGGGGGAATACATTAAATTATTTGTGATATCCAATATACAGTAATTTAAATGACAATATTTCAGGACTGAAGGTACGTTAAGTACGGGTAAGATGTCTTTGTATTACTCCAATGATCTCAATATTACTGTCATTGGGCTCAGCACAAAACACAGTGAGATACAGACAATTCTTATTTATGGTTTCTCTTGGCTCGTTTTCATTTTGACAGAAAATTAATGGATAAAAGTCAATGTCTTGACATTTGTACATAATGTTGTGTATGTTTATAGGAGAAATGTGAGTGCAATGTCGTCTTTAGACAAGTTGTTGAAAATGTTTGTAAAGCGCGGTGAGACGAAGCGTGGCTTGGGGTACCGCGCTTTATTGGTGTACATAATAAATAAATAAATAAATAAGCTTATTATATTCGCCCCAAAGAAATAAATACATCCGCAGCGTCATTTTTGTTGTTAGCTCTGTTGTTGTGGTCACACGATTTTTAAATATTTTTTTTTAAAAATGTTTTAATTGCGTTCCAGACACCCATCAGTGTAATAGAACTTTATATTAATTGCAAAAGTTCGTAACACCGCCATGTGTCTCCATATTGGACACTACTTAGTTTTTTTTAAAAAGAGATCAACTGAGATGGCGCTTTTTTTTCTTCTAAATATAGAATCTATTCCAAGGGAATATGCTTAAGCGGAAGTCTGTTTCCAATTAATTCCCGTCACCATTCTCACAACGTCCACAAGATGGAGTTCATCACGGCTCAGTCATGGCTCTTATTCTTCAGAGTTTAAGACCCAATCAGTGATCATGTAGAAACCAAAGTCAGTATCAGACTAAATACCCTACCTCACCTCTTTTCTGTACTTCCCTACTCACACAACTTAGAGACATTATCTGTGGATCGGGTGCTGCGTGTTACGAGTTGAGAACACCCGATGAATCAAAAACGTATAATACACAAGTACAGGCTTTACCAAAATAAAAGGGAAAAAAACTTTTTAACAATGAAAATTGTGACTTTTTAAAATCAGAGCTTCGATCATACGTCAGCAGCGTCACCAGCGGAGTCTGGAGTCTAACAATGTTACACTTTGCGCCGATTCTCGGGGTTTGCGACTGCGATGCTCCGGTCCCCGAGGCCGTAAGAGGAGGCCGGATTGTCACACAGCAAATAACCTAAATACGGAATCCTCTAAACCAACTTCCCGCTGATGGGTATTTAGGGAATATCTGAACGACCCGGATGGAAATAGAAAATGGCGGAAGCGAACGCCTCAAAGTCAATGAGTTGAAATATCCCTTGAGAAGAATTGTGTTTCTAGTCGACTTTAAAAATTCTCTGCTGTTTAGTTTCTTTTCCTATTCCACTTTCGAGGGCCCGTCTATTCCCTCTGGTCAATTTTGTATAATGCTAAAACTATTTTAGATTTGTAAAGTTTAAATTTAATCCCTTGACTTATTTTTTTTTAAAACAACAGTAGGACCAGTGGTTGAATTTATTATAAAATGTCTAACATTTCCTTGGCTGAACTGGCGCACTTTGCTCTTACCGATCAAAAAATGTAACTACAATTATTTTTATACTCCCTCCATAAAATTCAGAATGCACTTGATATCGTCGCTGATTTAGAACCACTGCTATAGACTCTAAGATGACATTTAAACCTAAGAATTTTTTCTCGTTGATTAACTTAAGTTATCTCAACATCAGAACGTGTATTGAAATTTGAACACAGCCCTAAAATCCGGTTTCCATCAAGTAAATTGTGGATGTGACCAACGGAACGATTCCTGAAATCTCCATCAGCTGAAACAAAGGGAGACTCGACAACTTGCTCGGCTTCTTGGCACGACACGAGATGAAACCGGATATTGGCTTAATCCTGGGGGCAGTTCCCCCCCCCCTCCCTCTCAAACACATTTTAAAAAAAAATTCCAGTTACACAATGAGAACAAAATGACCGAGATGACCGAGATGTCCAAGATTAGATGTTCAGAGATGCCCACGATTAGATGTTCCGAGATTCCACGATGACCAGATGTCCAAGATGACCAGATGTCCAGATGAAAAGATGTCCAAGATGACTAGGTGTCATGACTAGATGTCCAAGATGACCAGATGTCCAAGATGACCAGATGTCCAAGATGACCAGATGTCCAAGATGACTAGATGTCATGACCAGATGTCCAAGATGACTAGGTGTCATGACTAGATGTCCAAGATGACCAGATGTCCAAGATGACCAGATGTCCAAGATGACTAGATGTCATGACCAGATGTCCAAGATGACTAGATGTCATGACCAGATGTCCAAGATGACCAGATGTCCAAGATGACCAGATATGCAAACACAGAGATGCTGGTGTCGTCACACGCCAGTGAGGTGGGGCGGTAAAACACGAAACTGGGTCATCGTGTTAAATGACAAGCTTCAAACGCGACCCCGGATGGCTGGGCAAACACGTGATGGCGTGACGACAGTCGGAGTCGTAGGATTTGTTGGGGCTCCGGCTCAGGACTTCCAAGATTAAGGTCAATCGGAGGCGTTTCCCTGTCTGACATCCGTCAGCAACTTGTCGAACCATAACGAGTTCTTGGCGTGATTTTATCAATTATGATTTTTTTAAAATCTGTTGCATTTTTTAATTTTGTTCCATGTATAAATCCAATTTTTCATCCAAGAGTCACACCCACACTTCCCTCTTTCCCTCCCCAATTTCCCTTACTAACGATTCTTCAAAGTCCAAATGTCATTATTCCGATAGTACGTATTCTTCTAGACACGCCGTCCTGAAGGCAACTTTCCAAGCCAACACGTCCTAATAATATATAATACGTCAAAAATATATTTATAGAAATAGAAATATGTTCTTTTTATTTATTTGTTTACGGGCATTTGAGAAGTGGAACTTTGATTGGATACGCAAATGAAATTTCAAAGAAAAGAGAAAATGATCTTCTTCGTCTATTAGGTATACCATTAATTATTAATAACAATTTATTTATACTAAGTATGAATAACAACATCAGGGACCCAACCTGTCGGCATTGCAGCCGAGCATAATTTTTTATAGGACAGGGAAAAGCACATGAAGCTTGAGATATATAAGCTTCATCAAACAAAACAAAAAGTCATTTTAAAAAAGTCAAGAGATTACGCCGTTTAAAGATAACGCTCTAAAAAATTGCTATCTTTTTTCTAACGACACAAATAATTTCCCCAAAAGGAATTTACACTGTGGCTATCTCAGTGTTAATCGAATTCAGCTTTAACACACATGTTACATGTTTTTTGATGGTATACGCGTTGGGCAAATTTAACAAGCCACTTTGAAAACAGTTCTGAGAATTGATGTAGGGTTGCATCTGACAAACGTTGCTTCACACGCAAATGGTGACTTGTAGCTTACAATTGGGCGTTGGGTGGCTTGGAATAGAGGTGTACCCTGGGGTGTCGGGTGGCTTGGGATTGAGGTGTACCCTGGGGTGTCGGGTGGCTTTCGATAGAGGGGTACCCTGGGGTGTTGGGTGGCTTGGGATAGAGGTGTACCCTGGGGTGTCGGGTGGCTTGGGATAGAGGTGTACCCTGTGGTGTCGGGTGGCTTGGGATAGAGGTGTACCCTGGGGTGTCGGGTGGCTTGGGATAGAGGTGTACCCTGGGGTGTCGGGTGGCTTGGGATAGAGGTGTACCCTGGGGTGTCGGGTGGCTTGGGATAGAGGTGTACCCTGGGGTGTCGGGTGGCTTGGGATAGAGGTGTACCCTGGGGTGTCGGGTGGCTTGGGATAGAGGTGTACCCTGGGGTGTCAGGTGGCTTGGGATACAGGTGTACCCTGGGGTGTCGGGTGACGTGGGGCAGGGGTGTACTGCTATGATGTTGACGAAGATGTGCCGTCCGGGACAGGGCGAGAACAGCCGAAGACAAACAGGGACTGGCTCGTATGACTCCAGCGACTGGTTTCAAGAGACGGGTTAAATTTTGAAGCAGGGCTTAGCGAGAAGTCATCATGTTCGGAACGTTTACACACGTTAGGATTAGCGGGGTCGTGATAGGGCGTTAGGGTAACTTTGTGATAGTCAGGGGCAGGATAGCGGGGTCGTGATAGGGCGTTAGGGTGACTTTGTGATAGTCAGGGGCGGAGTAGTGGGGTAGTGATAGGCCATTAGGGTGACTTTGTGATAGTCAGGGGCGGAATAGTCGAGTAGTGATAGGCCATTAGGGAAACTTTGTGATATTCAGGGGCGGAATAGTGGAGTAATGATAGGCCGTATCTTGGGGGAGCTACCATCTCCTACCAAGCGCGTCCTCAGGCGGTGGATAGAGGAACGACCTTTAGATATAAAGGTTAGCCGTGAATATTGAATAAGCGGCCGCGGACCAACTGGTTTGCTGTCGTGGAGGGTGAGGTGGGGTATCCCATGGTAAGGATACTCTTTAATAAAACAAACCCGTAAAAACAAAGTTTTTGACTATAAATCCCTTATATATGAGACATAACTAACAGTATTGATTATTTTCAAACGCGACAAACATTTACAGACTGAATCTGTCTTAACTCAACTTTGCTTCACAACCCTGGGGGGTGGGGGTGGGGGGGGAGATGGGAAAAGTCTGGTCACCGATCGCTTGACCGAGCTCAGCGTGACACGTAAAATGTAAACAAAAGCACGCCGGTGCTTCGATGGGTCGCGTCAACACGTCAACTCAAACTCTCACGTGGGAAAAAAACAATAACAAACAGTGAATTTGAATTACATACGTTATATAAGGATAAACTAAAAATGCATTAATTTAATTACGGTACGTTCGATCGATCTGAAATTTTGATACAATGCATTGTTAGGTGAGACGGGTCCGTGTGCCAAAGTTCAGCTCGATCGGATCACGGAAAGTGGGTCATTTTTTACTTTTGTTTTTCCGCCCGCTCGCCCAAGACAGACAGAGAGAGATGACGACAGACAGAGACGGCGGTGAAGTTAATATAAGGGATTTAATAATAAAAAATGCCTCATAAACCCAAGGAAATGACTGCAAAAAGCTAACATAGAGCGCTCAAACTCTAAACCTGGACAGATGAGGCCGTCAGCTAGGGATAGCAATTCATCTAGAAGAGAAAACTTCGAAAACAAATCAACTGCTGCCTTGCAGATGGTCTTGGCAGACCAAAGCTATGGAAGCACATCCAGAAAAATAGCAGGCTGAAGTCGGAGACCACGGGCCAATTGGCCCTTAAACTGGTCGGCACGCAAAACTCAAAATGATGGAGGAAATAGAAGTTAACAAATATAGTTGTGGCGTCCTGCCTGTGGAATCCCGCCGCGCAGGTAGGGGGCCGGGTTCTCAGCCTCGAAGGAGCCCACCCAAGCGAGCTGGTGGTTCTTCCTCCTCTGCTCGTGGAGTCAGGAGCAGAGTAAAGGAAGTAAACCCTACTGACCAAATTAAAACAAGAAAAACTAAACAGAATTTAGTCTTTCTACAATGGAACACAGAGGTCATCCAAAAGAAAAAAGAAGCCTTAAAGATCTTCCTACATAAAAATGAAATAGATGTGGCATGCATCCAAGAAACGCACCTCAACAACAACTTGCGCTTCTCTATTAGAGGCTATACATGTCTAAGACAAGACAGAGAAAATAGAACCAAAGGGGGAATTCTAAACTTAGTTAAAAACAACATACCAACTACAGATATCTTTATACCCAACTCAACTCAATCAGAAATATTGGGGACCAAGCTAATCATCCCAGGAGGGGACATAAACGTCTTCAACTGCTACTGCCCACCAGACAAAGAACCAGAACTCGAGAGAATTCAAATCCTAAACAATAAAGAATATCTAATACTGGGTGATATGAACAGTCATTCCCAGAGTTGGGGATACTCAGACCTAAACGCCAGAGGAGAAGAAGTTGAGGAATGGCAAACTGAAAACAGTCTAATTCTCCTAAACCAACCAGAAGACACTCCTACCTTCTACTCCAGAGTATGGATGACAACATCAACACCTGACTTAGCCTTTGCTACAAACAAATTATCCAAAGGAAGTAAAAGAGAAGTCGCTGATCAACTTGCTATTAGTGACCATAGACCAATTCTCATACACATAGAAACCATTCAACTGCCCATAGAAGACTCAACCCTTCCCAGATGGAATTACAAGAAAGCAAACTGGCATCTCTTTGCCCTCTTAACAGATGAATATATGACGAACATCAACTGCAAAACAAACCGGGTAAACAAATCCTACTCTGATTTCTCAATAGCTCTCCTCAAAGCCACTAAGGAATCTATCCCCAGGGGAGCCAGAATAAACTACATACCAAACTGGTCTCAACATTTAGAACAACTTCACATCGAATCCATCAACGCAAGAAATCTAGCAGAAAAATCCCCAACAGTAGAAAACAATATCCAACTAAAAGCCGCAAATGCAATCTTCAGAAAGTAATGTCTCTCTCCTATAAGGAAAAGCTGGCACGAAAAAACCGAACAATTAAATGTAGACAGAGATGGACATAAACTATGGAATATTGCAAAAAGTCTTAACCAAGAGGAAAACCAATTTTCTCCAATAGTCCAAGAAGCAGACAATTAAAAAAACTCACAGGCCGTGAAGCCGCTCAACATTTTTTAACCCACTTTAGTACCGTCGGTAATATCAGTATCAGTTAACAAAGATCCAAAGAAGTTAAATAGAAAATAGAAAAAGCTCGGACAATGGCTACACCACACTCTCATGGAATGATTGCAAACCTAAGTATGAAAGAGCTCAAGGACTCTTTGAAACTCCTCAAACCTAAACAAGCTCCAGGAACAGACAAGATCTCAAATTATATGCTCATTCACCTAGGACCCCTGGCTAAGAAAAAACTACTACAAATATTCAATGCCAGCTGGAAGTCTGGAAAAATCCCAACTATTTGGAAAAAAGCTATCATGATTCCAATACCAAAACCTGGCAAACCAAGGAGCCAAGTTGACAGCTACCGCCCAATAAGTCTGACCAGTTGCGTCTGCAAACTGATGGAAAGAATGGTTAATAATAGGCTGATGTGGATACTTGAATCCGAAAATCTATTTGCAGATGTACAGGCAGGATTCAGGAAGTGCAGATCAACGGAATATCAAATAGCATACATAGCCCAAGAAATAGAAGACGGCTTCCAGGAAAAGAAATCAACTACCGTTGTCTGAGTTGACCTAGAAAAAGCATTTGATAAGCTCTGGAAAGAAGGTCTAATTCTAAAGCTACAAAATACCCATGTATCCCACCGAATGTTAAACTGGATCACAGAATATTTAACTAATCACAAGGCTCTAGTCAAAATGCAAGGAAAAAGGAGCAACACAGCTACGATACACAATGGAGTCCCCCAGGGAGGTGTTCTGTCACCCACACTGTTTCTACTTTTTATAAACGACTTACTACAAATTATTCCTAGAAAAGACAAAGGCAGCATGTACGCTGATGATCTGGCTCTACTTAGCACAGAAGAATACACAGGCACTTCCAAAATTTAGGCTACAAAGAAGCACTGACCAACCTCAACCTATGGTCTAAGGAATGGGGTATGACCATAAATTCCAACAAAAAAAACCCTACCTACACAATCTTCTCCCTTTCAACCAAACAACAAAGCATCAAACTAACCTTAGACAAAATAGTCCTGGAAAAAATGACAATCCGACATATCTAGGAGTAACATTTGACCCAAGGCTAACCTGGATAAACCAAATAGATAACGCACAAAAAAAAGGAATCCAAAGACTGGCGCTGATGAAAAAACTAGCTGGTTCAGACTGGGGCGCAAACCACTCCATCCTGAAGAAAACATACACCAGCTATATAAGACCTACCCTAGAATATGGATCCACAGTGTGGGGCACAGCAGCCAAATCCATCCTCCAAAAAATAGGCAAAGTTCAAAACCTAGGGCTTCGAATAATTACAGGAGCAATGAAAACTACCCCAATCAGAGCAATGGAGGACCAAGCTACCCTAAGCTCTATGGAAGTTAAACGAGAAACCAAAACCTTAACACAGTTCACCAAATTAGAAGCATCAGTACATCACCCTCTAAAACCTAAGCTGCAAAAATCCTACTCAACTAAAAGACTCCAAAGAACAAACTTTATACAAGAAGCCAAACATCTAAAATCCAAACATAAAAATTGATAACATTGTGATTGAAGCGACACATCCCCACAGCCACTTCCCACCCTGGGACCCAAGTCCACCTCTAATAATCAGAGACAACTTAATCAGCATAGGAAAAAAATCTGACTACACAACTGACATACTAAGAGTAACAGTAAATAACATCATCAAAGAACAATATCCTGAAAATTCCTGGATAAGAGTCTACACCGATGGCTCCTCAGAAAAAGCCACAAAAAATGGAGGAGCCGGCATTCTTATAGAGTGGTCTAGCGGAGAACACCTTGAAAAAGCAACTGCCATAGGAAGTCTCTCAGATAGCACTAGAGCAGAAAGGAAAGCACTAGAGCTTGCCGCAAAAATTCTAACAAGTGAACCCCACTCTAAAAACAGCCAGATTGTCATCCTCACTGATGCTAAGACAGTGCTTCAGTCTCTCAAAAACCCAAACACTTTGATCAATCAGACACTCGGTACAGAACTATTGAAACTGAGCAAAATAACAAAATAACTTATTCTCCAATGGATCCCTGGACATGTGGAACTTGAAGGAAATGACACTGCTGACTCCTTGGCAAAAACTGGAGGCAGTCAAAACCAGGCAGAGCCATCTCTACACCATGAAGAAATCAAGGCAATGCTCAAAAGAAGTGAATCTGAAAGATGGTCCGAGCTCAAAGAAAACCACCCAAAAGTGATGCATACTTCAAACTACCCCGCCAATCACAAAACATAATTTTCAGGCTAAGGACGGGCCACAACAAACTTAGGCAACACATGTTCCGCAAACTTCGAATTGGAGAAAGCGAAATGTGCCCCTGCGGGACAACTGCGGAAAATGCGGAAAATGCGGAACATGTTCTCCAAAACTGCCCTCTGTACCACCATACCCGGTCAGACATATGGCCCCAGGAAGCTACCCTCGATGACAAACTCTATGGTGGACTGGACCAACTGACAGCCACAGCGCAGTTCATCACAAATATAGGACTTGCTGTCTAAATCCTCTATCAAAAGATTTTGAGAACGAAGAAGAAGAAGAAAAGAAGAAGAAGAAGAAGATAGGCCGTATAAATTGGGAAGTGAGGGCGTATCAGAGCTTTCAAAATAGCATGTGCTCTTCAAGAATTACACAACACGCGTCTCATAAGTTTATAGAGTCTACTTTACTTGGAAGTCCTCGTAGACACAATCTTATTTAGATGTATGTAGTTGAAGACGTTATGCAGGGTACCACCAGCTCAGTACATAGTGTACTTTCATCCTATTATACACAAGCCCAAAGTACAATTCAGATCAGGTGAACTGGGGAACCTGTGTAGTTTCTCTGTTTCTCTTGTTTGAAAAAAATGAGAGATATGTTTTTTTTTGTTTTTTTTTATCAATTCTTTTTTTTCCATTATGTACGCTTCCTATATTTAGAAGATCATTGCGCCCTAAATTCTTTTGATATGAGCGCACAGACCATGCTGTTTTTTATACTAAAGTAAACATAAAAAAATATACTATTTTCTTATGTAAGTAATCCCTTACTTGGTGTGATCAGAGATTTAATATGGAAGTATTCTGTCACAAACAGAGGCAGCAGGTACTTTAGAGAGTCGTTATATATGTAAAGTCATTATATATGTAAAGTCGTTATATATGTAAAGTCGTTATATATGTAAAGTCGTTATATATGTAAAGTCGTTATATATGTAAAGTCGATATATATGTAAATTCGATATATATGTAAAGTCGTTATATGTGTAAAGTCGTTATATATGTAAAGTCGTTATATATGTAAAGTCGTTATATATGTAAAGTCGTCTATGGCGGATTAAGGGGGGGGGCTGAACGGGCTAAAGCCAGGGGCCCCCGATGATTAGGGACCCCCGATGATTAGGGGCCCCCAAATTTAGTCTATTTTATAAGAAAGATGGACAAATGTTTGCATGAACTCCTGAAAATATCATAAATTAAATAAATTAATTTTAAAAAAACTGATTTTATAGGCTCACTAAGAGAAAATATTAAAGAGTATTGCTTATATTTTTAAACTTCACTTTATTCATCAGGCTCGTGTGGTCTTGAGGTAGAAAGTCGCCCTGCTGTGCAAGCGGTCACGCGATCGATTCCCAGCGTTGGCACAATTTATTTTTTAAAATTGTATTTTTACACTCAATATTAGGATACCGGCAAACAGTTATTTCTTCGTATTCCATTTTTTCATGAATAATCTTTGGCTGGGAAGGCCGATCCCGTAGTACAGACAAAGTATGTTAAAGGAACCGATGAACTATTTAGTTACAAGTTACAGTCTTATATTAGCTGCTAGCAATCATTTTATTTAAAGGGACGCTGGCTGGATAGGGCCCCAGTTTGAATTGCAGCCAGGGGCCCCTTGCAGTCTTAATCCGCCCCTGAAAGTCGTTATATATGTAAATTCGTTATATATGTAAAGTCTTCCAATATGTTTATCAAGACATTTCCCCATAAAAAGCAACTATTGACATATACGTTCTTCACTTCTCTGCTATTGTCAATTGTATGAAGAAACGAATAAATATTTCAATGCCTTTTTAAAAAAAAATTGTAACGTTTTAAGAGTGGTGCAAAATGTATTCAAAAAATTTATCCACGCTGTAGGTAATACAATAGAAACATTTTAACACTTTCCCTTTCTTTTTTAAATTTCAAACCCCGATTCTAAATGTTTAAAAATCGTTTTAAGCACGTACTTAACTACCGCTCACTTGTTTCCCCACAGATTCAAACCGGTCAGTTATTTAGTAGTTGTCTTACATTTGAAATAAATTGGGAACAGAGCTTTTAGGAAAACGCGACTTTACCCGAATAGTCTTCACGTATCCACATCCAGACCCACGTGCACGGGGAGGACATTTTGTGTTGAGGTCTGTGTCCCGGGGGCAGAGGACGAAGAAACACGGCCAATGATGTTAGGGGTTAGGGCAAGAGTCTGAGAACAGGATCGAAGGGGCAATTGTGGTCATTAGTTTTGTCGGACACATCAGGAGAGAGCAATGGCAGCTTTGTATAGGGGTGAGTCACACCACCAAACTTGTGGACATTACCCACACCACCAAACTTGTGGACATTAATCACACCACCCAAGTTTGTGGACATTACACCACCAAACTTGTGGACATTACCCACACCACCAAACTTGTGGACATTACTCACACCACCCAAGTTTGTGGACATTACACCACCAAACTTGTGGACATTACCCACACCACCAAACTTGTGGACATTACCCACACCACCAAACTTGTGTACATTATCACAAATACAAAATCGTAGTTATGTCTCGTAAAACGTGTTTAATATAATGCGCACCGATCAGGAATATGTTTATAAAAAGTGTTGTCAATAAAATAAGCACATTTTTGCGCGACAGAAAGGCCGTTCAATATAATACGTACCGCGACACTCTATCTCCAAAATTTAACATGATATATAGGGATATATAAGATAATTTTTAAAAATCAATAATTTAATTAAAGTACATACGATCGATCTGAAATTTTGATTCTTCGTTTTTATCATTGGCACGAAACTGCCCGCCGAATTTCAGCTCGCTAGCTTACGAGGAAGTGGGTTAAAATACGATCCAAAGTTTTGGCGACAAGCAAACAAGCAAACAAGGGATCAAACAAACAGACACCACGAGTTAATATAAAGGATTTTTAAAAAATGCCTGCTCGGAATAATGAGTATCATTTTCACGGGAATAGTTTTGATTGTAAAATTAAAAATAAACATGTTTATAAGATGTATCCAGAGCCCCTCCCCACCACACTGTCTCAAGGCTTTAATCCAGCCAGCCTCCGTACGTTCAGCCGGTGGTCAGATACTCTGGTTTATCGTGTCAGACCAAGTGGCCGGTAGGAGGTTCTCTTGAAGTTCTTCTGGCCAGGTTGCCCGGGGTGACGAAATGTGACATGTTTGGAAGTTTAGGGTTTAGGGTATTAACGCGCAATGCCAACGTTGCCTCTGATAGCATTAAGAAATTACCTGTAGTTTTTTACAATAAAATATAACGATACTTCCAAATAGATTTTTTTTAAAATGTTAATACTTAGTTTGACTTAGCGTTATTTGTTTTAAAATTTGTATTGCTTTGTTTTCAGATTATCATTCTAAATATAGTATGATTTGTCGAAAACACTGAACATTTTATAGCGGACGATTCGAGTAAAACTGTTAAGTAAAATTGAACTTTTTGAATATACCTGTTAGAAAAATAGATTTGATCGATATATTCAATGGTCTAGGAAGTGGTATTGATCTATTTGTTGCATAAAAAAGACTTAGAAGGAGTGACGAGGGCTTGCCCAGCACAGGCATTACTTTTTTTAAAGTAATCTTATGGGTATGTTTATTTTGTGATATATTCAGAGTTTTTTTCCTGGCAGCGGATCTGAAGAAAAAAAAATACCAATGAGCATGTGTATAAAAAAAAATGTTATTAATTGGACAAATGTTTTGTTGTTGTTTTTTTTCGCTTAAAAGGTAGATTATCGCACCCGGGTTATGTATGCCTTTGGTCAGCAGTCGTGGTAAATAAAGATATTTAGTTTATTAGGCAAAGAGTAGTCAAGTCAGGATGGTAGAGTTGTCAGTGGTCAAGTAAGTTATGGTCCAGCTGGATGCGGTCAAGCTAGATGTGGTCAAGTTGCATGTGGTGAAGTCAGAATGGTCAGGCTAGATATGGTCAAGTTGCATGGGGTCAAGTCAGAGTAGTCAAGTCGGAATGGTCAAGTTAGATGTGGTCTAGTCAAAATTGTCAAGTTGCAATACCGCTGTGATCTTTATGCCCACTGACTATTGACAGCCACTACATTTTATTCTGTTTCATTTGTTGGTCAGACAACCAACAATCAGATTTATTCTGAATCCAGGTAATGTCCAGTTGACACACAAGATATCAAACACGCACACTGCTTCGCTCAAGACGGGACGTGAAGACACACGAAAGATAACTTCCGGTTATTTCACCACATTTGTCTCAAATCATATTACGAAGACAAGTGCCGTCCACAACGGCAATCGGACAGTCTGGATTGGGGGCTCACTGACCCAGGTTATCCAATAGTTTGTCCACGTACGGGTTATCAGAGTGTCTCCTCATATCACCCTCGGTACCGATGGATCTCTTCAAGTTCATCGAAACTTCCACTCGAGTCCTGCCCTCGTTATCTCCTCGCGATAGAAGGAAGGGACGGGGGTATTAGAGTAATCCCACCCTGATTGCGCTTTGGCCTGTTGGCGTCCGCGACCCGGCCGCCGGACTGGTCACTTATGATGGATCAAACTGCCAACCTTAAGTACTGTTGCTTGTGCCCACTCTAAGGGTCTTGGACCCATAGAGATGGACATAATCGTGGTCTATCTGAGATGGACATAACCGTGGTCCATCTGTAGGCGCGTAAGCTTGAAGATACAGATAACATTTCACAGCTTATTTATCATATTTGGTTACTAATATTTCACACGCTAAGATGAAATTCTATCAATACCTTAGCAAAATTTGATCCCATTTGCTGAGGGGGGGGGAGAGAAATTTAAAAATTGCATGAATAGAAATGCAACGGAACAATCATTTGACAACCAACCACAAGCACGGAATCGACCCGGTTTCCACCCCCCCCCAGGACAGGTTGGTCACTCACAAACAGCCAACCCCCCGTGACCAATGAAGACACGAATAGTAAAACAGAAAGTTCCATTTTCATAACCCCAAGATGTTCTACTTGCCAAACTCATCAGCCAATATGCTTGTACTTTCCTTTCTTCTCAATGGGAGACACGCATTTAAGTTCATGAGAATACAACCAATGTACCCTTTTAAGCTGCGCGCAGATATCTGATCGGCGCCACGCAGCAGTTTTGAATTACCGCGCAGCGAATTTTGTAAAATATTTCACCAAAAAAATGGATTGCACACGATTGCTTTTTTTACTTTGCACACGGACTAACGAATCTTAGAGGGAAAATTGATTATAACTCATATTTTTTCCAACCCGCACTCGGTTTCATTGTAGCAGGGTCCGGGTATAATTTGGGGGTTGTAATCTTAGGAATATTCTGTTAGTAGGGTCAGCTGACATTTTTAGGTTCGGTTAAAACTGGGTTGCCAGGTCTGCTTCCGAAATGTTGCGCATGGGGTAGGAGGGTTTTAAGTAGTAATTTATTTTTTTTTAATTTATTTTACACTTACATTATATATTTTCTTACAAAACGCGATTCTACTAACCTTATTCTGTTAGACTGGATAGTTTTAGATTACGTACCATTTCATTCATAAAGCCCTTTTTAATTAAAAAAAAATTAATACCTTCTATTTAGCGAAGAAAATAGTGGACACCTGGCAACCTTAATTATCACCCTCTAGAAAATCATGGGAAGAATTCAATTTTTTTTTAAAAATTGTTTTCTGCCACCCTGGCTCCCCTTTTTATGATTATGGATCTAACCCGCCTTGAGGCGGCAATGAGTACTGGCACTGGTCACATCGCTAATAATCATTTGAGATATGAACTTTTTTTTCTTTAAAAATTCGATGCATAAAGGGTTAATATTATAATTAATAATATAAATAGATTTCTGACATTAATTACAGTTTTGTTTCGCACCAAGTAATCCACGGCAACAAACAACAACAAAAAAAGACAAATTTTTAAATATAATCTCTAAGAATATAGGGATTTGTTGGTAAATGCCAGTGTCAAGTATCATGTTAAATGTTCTATTTCCAGCCCCGATAACTAAAACATTTCCCTAGTAAACGTCTGGAGCTATGTGATATTTAACGTCACTTTAAGCGGTTTTTTGTTGGACAACATGAGAACCGCTTCATTTCGTCTTGACGTCCATCATTATTATGGTTAGACTCAGCTGTTTATTTTTCCAATCTCCTTCGTAATTACAGGGTTCGTCACGTCACGTGACGGTAACTATAGACGCGCTTTGTCTAGGCGGAACGGAACTCTTTTATCGATAAATGTCAAAAAACCTCAGACACGTACAGCTGACCGAACTTGAGAATATAATGACCCCCGTGACCCCAAGTAAGTGAGGAAAAACTGAGTTTAGATGAGTGGATCTGTTTGTATACCCCAAGACGAGTCAATTTACTCATGCTCATAATTCTGATTAGTCTTTTTTTTTACACATTCATAGCTAACTAAGTAAGCCATCATTAACTCTGTGTCACGGATTTCCAAGAACCACAACCGCTGCACATACTGAAATATTTGCTATACAAATTTCATGTTGGTGAACTTCCTGTGTCGACGGTTTGTCTAGACTCCCTAGACATTCCTCCCTCCATCCGTCTATCCATCATCCATTTCTATCAGTCTGAATTATAATTTTCCAATTTTCCCTACCGCGTAGTTATACATACAATTATGTGCATTTTATCGTGTGTGTCCCAAAATTGACCCCCCCCCCGCCCCCACTCCTCCACAACGGCTGCACATAAAAAACCGGAGGCATCGCTGCCGTTGATTGAGGACCCCTGATATAATTGAGACAATGTTGGTCACGCCTCTGACAGCTTACACCTCCCCTGACTATTGTATTACACCCGATCCACGCCGATGTAATCTGCTAATTGTCCCCCGAATGACACAAAGATTAAGATCGCTACAGTTAGCCACAAAGCATCTTCCACCCTCCGGGTCCCGCGGTCCCAGGTCCCGGGTCTCATGGGTCGATTGTGATGTTGATTGGGGCTGGCACTATCCATTGGTGACCATCGACCCGTCATGGCTTGACCATCGAGGTTATCCACCGTCTTGTAATCGATGGGGATATTTCTCCAAGATTTATCGTATCTCTTGTGATCCTACCTTAGCCAGGGATTTGAATCGTGATTTGCTTTCGGTGTAGCGGTTGAGAATGGATTGGTTTCACGTGGGATTAAACGTTGCAAAATTATTGTTAGAATATTGTAGCATATTTTTTATATTGTTGTCATTTTGTTTAATTGGACAACTGCGATGCGCGACCACAGTGTCAAATGAGTGTTTAATCTTATACAGTGATTCAACTGTTTTCATAAGTAACGCAAAGTTAGTCCAGTGTGTGCTTAGATCGCCCTGTACGCAACACAACAAGTGCATAGATAATAATAATAATAATAATAATAATAAATGGTATTAAAAACGACTGGCCCATTCCCGGCAGTGAAAAAATCCTGTCTTTATGTGCACCACCACGGACGTATGCACAGTGTTTTAAACCACCATTTGTCAATAATGTTTTTAAATATTTTTTTAAAAAATATACATTAAGTCATGGTGGGTGTCAAATTATTTTTATTTTTAAAATATTATTTATTTAACGAAAGTCTAAATTTTTTAAATAAATTTCACTTTCTAGGACGGGTGTATAACGTTTGAGGACGTTTAAGAGTGGTTTACATGTTTATTACCATTACAATAATGTTAGGCTGCTAAACATTTCTCATTCGCGGGATCTAGACTTTCATCGTACGTCACACGTTTAAATTTTGTTCTTAAAATAATGTCATGAAGCCAATTATTTTCAATTTCCTCCGTCACATATCATGAAATTCTCCTTTTAAACCCGTTGAAAAATTTCCCTGTTTGGGGTCTGGGGTAGAGATGTGATATTTGACCCCTGGATGTCGGGGAGGGGAGGGAAAACCGTTGTTGTTGCTGCTATCACATCCCAACAATTACTTCCCCTCGTGTTTCCTTTAAATACTCACCAAACAGCGATCACTATCATCACGCCATCAGGTGCTGGGTACCTCACTAACTCTATTCAGGACTTCCCCGGCAACACAATGCGGACGTTCAAGTGGTGTCCTAGCCCCGGGGGCGCCCTGCTAGTCTCCTAGGTCCGGGGGCGCCCCGCTACTCAAAACCATCCACTGGGGGGGGGGAATGGCCTCGGTCACCTGCATGAATAAATGTTCACACCTCTTTGAAACCAAAAAAATGGGGTTTATCGTCAGATCATATTTTGGTCTTAAAACGTCCCAACCATGAGTGGGGGAGAGGTGGTAGGAACAGAAGATTATTGTTCCTAATCACAACTATTATTGTAAACCTTTAGGCGATTGGCAGACGGCTGGCTGCACAGCCAAAACCCACATTAGTTTTTAGTCGACTGGGTCAGGTGGGACTACACCATTGTCGGGATGATACCAACCACCCCCCCCCCTTTTCCACAACGGGCCATGAATGGCCTATACTGTCCTGTTAATTGTAAGGTGATACCACAGGTCGGCTGCTAATGTCCGTGAGTGTTGGGGAAGAGTCTCCGGACGAACTATAAGCAGCTGTGGGTGACGCCTTTGTCGGGATTCATAATTGTTTTTAACATGTGTTTGTGTTTGTACGCGCACCCGTGAAAGATTGCAACGAATGAAGCCAAAACAAGAGGGTAGGAGGCAGCAGAGAGAGAGAGGGGGTGGGGGGATGGTGCGACAAGAAGAAGTAGGTTGTGACTTGCCCTTTCCTATCCCTAGCAGCCAGCAGCTGTCCTAGCTGTAACGATGATCGTCGTAGAGGTCAAGAGAGCGCTGCACTGAATGAGGTGGACACTGGATGAATCGCAGTTGTATATTATTGTATGAAAGTGAATCACTGTTTTGTTTTATTCTAATAACACTTTCGTAAAATGTAAACAATTGAAATAAACAGAACATGATAAAATTTCCCTTGCTGCTGATAACTTTAACCAAATGTAATGGATAAAGAAAGAAGCCAGTATTACACTTTCATTATTCTTTAACGACTTTAAAAAGTGTTGCTTTTTTTTAAATTTTTTATGAGAAAATAACCCACCTCGTGTGCCCACATTGTCCACCAATGAAAATCGTGTTCTAAATAACTTATGTAAATTTAATCATCACTCGCCGATGATTTTATCCAACAGAAGGGGAAAAAAAGAAGGTACGGTGTCAATTCTCCACCAATCAAACGTTTTGAGGACAGAGTAAAGATGCAGATAGTTATGGTGAATAATTTATAGGACTTGTTAATTTGTGTAAAAAAATATTTTGTTTTCCATTCAGTAAAGGTTGATTCCGTACATTTTACTGGAATCTTACACTATACTTAGTGAGACCGACGAAATAATAACATCACGCAACGTGCAAACATACGTGACACAAACATCACGCAACGTGCAAACATACGTGACACAAACATCACGCAACGTGCAAACATACGTGACACAAACATCACGCAACGTGCAAACATACGTGACACAAACATCACGCAACGTGCAAACATACGTGACACAAACATCACGCAACGTGCAAACATACGTGACACAAACATCACGCAACGTGCAAACATACGTGACACAAACATCACGCAACGTGCAAACATACGTGACACAAACATCACGCAACGTGCAAACATACGTGACACAAACATCACGCAACGTGCAAACATACGTGACACAAACATCACGCAACGTGCAAACATACGTGACACAAACATCACGCAACGTGCAAACATACGTGACACAAACATCACGCAACGTGCAAACATACGTGACACAAACATACTATCTACAATAAACGGATGTGGTTCTAGCAACAATTGGAATTCCCCATTCCAAAACTTAACACATTCGACCTCTGCACTCACGTACATTCTGATGACATTATTGTTTTATATTTTCTGGAAGTTTTTCCGTTCCGCAACCACCTCCCCTCCTCCCCCACACACGCACTTATGCCCTTCCCGTTTTACTTGACCGATTCATCCATAGCCTATTTACTTCACAATCATGCTCCTTGTGATGAATGCAGGTGCACCGACATCTTTTGGTTGTTAGTGCTTCTCAAAACAAAATCTTCCCAGAACTCCCCCGGAGTTAGTCAGCAAATTACGAAAAAATAACAGAATTGACCAATCATCAAAATAGGGTAATCGGGCCGTGCTGCAGTGCGGTGAGAGTATTGCTCTGGCAGTTTGGGAATCACTGTCTAGGTGTCTTATAACAATTCACTGACATTCAGCGAAGAAGAGGCAAACGAGCAACTAGAAAACAATAAATTTATTCACACATTTTACAGCATTTTCATTTGTGAAAAAAAAGAGTGGGTGTGAGAAGGGGGGGGGGTGTTGAAATGATCTCCATCACGAGATGTACAGCAAATAACATACAACAAATAAACCACAACAAAGAACAAACAAATAAAATACAACAAATAACACACAACAAAGAACGCATAAACAAATAATATACAACAAAGAACATTGTATCAGAAGTACAACATATAACATGATGTATACTATTTTGTTCTTCGTGTTCTGTACAATCTATATTTTCAACAAAACAGTTTGTCTGCACTACACCACTTCAGCGAGTTCAATATTTCAAGATTGAGTGTTGGCGGTGATGTCCCTTGGTCTAATCAAGTCTTAGCTGCACGTCTTCAGCAACCTGTAACTTAAATTGTTTAAAATTCTTTAAGAGTTGCAGGATCAATTATTTCATGAGAAGCTCATCACTATTGAATTCGTCCTGTAATTTTACGCTGCTTTTAATTTTTAATTTCATTCATTTATTTATTTTTATTTTCAGAAATAAACCGAGAATTAATTTACCATGAAATTAATTTAAATAGTCTTCGCATGCAAAATTTATTTCTACACAAGTTGCTATATCGCAAATCCACATACATTTATAAAGGAGCTAAACATGCGATAATTTATATTTTTTTAACTACAAGACTCATGTATTGTAAAAATTTTCTGTTTAAGATTGCCTGTATACATCATAAGGGGGAGGTAACAGATGAGTATGAAGTTTAAGGAAAAGGGAAAGCACCGTGAATATTTAATTTAATGTTTTATTTACCAGGTTACTTCCCGTTTCTCCTCCCTTCTCCTCCACATCAACATTAAATAGAGCCATGTGCAAATGTTTCGAATCTCCATCTTTATTCTCATGCCTGGAGACTGGGTACGGGGTTCTGGGAATAAAATAATTAACAATATAATCAAAATTTTAACAATTCATAAAACCCTGGCTAAATCTTCCCTAGATTCATCAATCTATATTTTCGTCACACACATCTGTGACGATGTGTGTGTCGAAGGGGAGGGGGGGTGTTTAAGAAATGTACGTCTCATGAATATATGCGCAGCCTGAAATAAAAGTTCCACTTAAATATTTGATTGCTTACAATTTAATGACATTTTAAATGGCTTCACGCGTGTTACGGTATTAGAGTTCAGCCTTACACTAAATACATACTTAAATGATAAAAAAAAAGAGATTTGAAACATGCCCATTTTCAAATAGAAAATACGGCTTTTATGGGGGGGGGGAGCTTTGTGACATCATATTGAAGGGGAAAAAAAAGGGGGGGGGGTTAATTTTTTGTGACGGCGTGTGACGATAGGGGGAAGGGGGGCAAAAAATCGGGCAAAATCGCGTGATGTCATTTATGGATGGCCCCGTTGTTCGTTCGGGATATTGGGCTGTGGCAGTTGGGTGGGTTGGTGGCAGTTGGGTGGGTCGGTGGCAGTTGGGTGGGTCGGTGGCAGTTGGGTGGGTCGGCGGCAGTTGGGTGGGTCGGCGGCAGTTGGGTGGGTCGGTGGCAGTTGGGTGGGTCGGCGGCAGTTGGGTGGGTCGGCGGCAGTTGGGTGGGTCGGTGGCAGTTGGGTGGGTCGATGGCAGTTGGGTGGGTTGGTGGCAGTTGGGTGGGTCACTGGTAGTTGGGTGGGTCGGTGGCAGTTGGGTGGGTCGGTGGCAGTTGGGTGGGTCGGTGGCAGTTGGGTGGGTCGGTGGCAGTTGGGTGGGTCGGTGGCAGTTGGGTGGGTCGGTGGCAGTTGGGTGGGTCGGTGGCAGTTGGGTGGGTCGGTGGTTTCGATGTAAATGGATTAGACGATTAGACTTATCTTTTCCCGAATGGTAACCTTGGATTAGACGATTAGACTTATCTTTTCCCGAATGGTAACCTTACCAGTTGGGACAAGAGATGGTTCGTTAATGGGCACGATCTTTCCCAGCTTGCCTCTTGCACATGGCAGATTTTGGTTCTAAATGCAACTGACCTATATACAATGCTTTAGTTGCAAAAGCTTTAGATACAAAAGCTCTATTTTTTTTTAAAAAAGCTCTAGGCACAACAGATCTATATACAAAGATCCTAGATACGAAAGGCCTGGTTACAAAAGCTCTACTTAAAAAAGCTCTAGTTACAAAAGCTCTATTTTAAAAAAGAAACTTTAGATACAAAAGCTCTTGATAAAAAAGCTCTTGATACAAAAGCTCTAGATACAAAAGCTGAATCTGCCCTGGATAAAATTACCCTAAATATGTTTAGATGGAAAGATTCCACTTACGCCTGTTTTTCCCCAGAGTTCCCCCAAATTTTCACGACGTCGTCTCGGTGTTGATAGCGCACAAAATGCTCTGTGGCGCAATGCGGGGACTTGACACCTGTTGTAGGTGGCGCGGTTCTGGGGGAGAGATCGATCAAGAAACTATCGTCAATTTAATCAATCAGACGGTGAACAAACGAAGTGGTTCTCAAAATCTGTATGTCCTACTCCGCAAGTGGGGGTGTGGACTCAAATCTTTTTACGATAACAAAACATTTTGAAACGAACAAGGAGCAAAGTAGCAATAATATACACGGCAATTAATTATAACTTGGAAATACAACACAATAAATGTAATTAATACAACCCTCAGATAGACATGGGGATAAAAACACTTTTCATTATTCAGTATGCAAGAACAAACAAATTCTCGTTCTTCCCGCTGGAATTATAACGTGGAATATGTTGCCTGATCAAACTAGGAAAATAAACACTATCAACCTTCAAAACTGTAATTAAAAAATGCAAGACTAAACATCAACCATGTCAAAGCGTAGGACGCAATAATCTTCTGTATAGAACGAGCGTCTGTGATATATAAGATACGATAAATTTTTCAATCCAATTAATTTTAGATCCAAGCGTTTTACCTTGAACCGTTGCGACGGGTCTCACTCAATGGCATAACCACCTCCTGAAGCGGACCTCTTATCGCCTCTTGTACTTGGCCCATGATGGCATCGTGCAATGGAACACCGAGGGCTTCTTGCAGTGGACCCCTGATAGCCTCCTGTAATGGGCCCTGGATGACCTCTTGTAATGGACCCCTGATGGCATCCTGTAATGCGCCCCGGATGACCTCTTGTAAAGGGCCCCTGATGGCCTCCTGTAATGGGCCCCGGATGGCCTCCTGCAATGGACCTATGACGACCTCTTCAAACAACTGACCATCTCTAGTGTCAACCCTCCCTGCAAGGTGGACAAGAGCGTCAGTCGTGGTGTATTCTGGGCCGTCCACTGAAGTACCGAAGATCCTTCTGAGAAATAAGGCAACATGTTATACTTTTTGTATTTATAAAGAGCGTTTCCAAAGAGTGGTAAAACGATAGAATGTGTTGTAAGGCTTAGACCGACAGGCCAGGTCAAATTCGTGTAAACTCAGTCCACAGGACGCACCCAATTTTATTAATTTAAAAATTCAAATATTGACACGTTTTTGTAAAACGAACATACCATATAAATATATGTAAACGGACTTTAAAATTTATTTTAAAAGTTTCAAAGATAAAATTATAGCGCTTATTCATTATTGTTCATAGAGTTTACTTTTCGATTAAACTATTCTGTTAAAAAGCTTTGATATTTAGAGCGCCCGGGTTAGTCTGGTCTTAAACTCAATACCAGGCAGTGGCGTAGTAATGGGTGTGGACCACAGTGGGTTACATTAACATTAACCCTAGCTACGCCACTGATATCAGGCCTGGGAGATCGACATGAATTCTCAATTATTATTTGTTATTTTTGGTTTCTTAAAACACTTCAAAAACCAAAAGTCCAATGACTTCTTTAAACCACAAAAATTATGGCAGAAATAGAACACTGTACCCACTCTTTTAAACCAAACAACGACATGTTGGATATCTTGTCCCAAGCTGGTATCCACACACCACAGAAATGGTCAACTCTATATAACAGGTCTTCAATTTCACGACCGTCTGCAACGAGCACAGACAATAAAGTCTACACAACGCACTCGTGAACAGAAGTTCACTGAAAATGGCTTGACCAATAAGCGTGGACACTGGTCTTTTTTCTATACTTTTTTTTACTTTTTTTTTACTAAAACCTTTTTTTAAAACAAATCGATGTGTCTAAAAGTTGTGTTTCAAAAGATTTTCCTTCGTCACAATTCATTTATTGGACAAAGTACATCAGCTTGAGTTAGAATGGTGGCGTTGACCTGGTGTGCGGCGGAGGGGGTGCTGTGTGGCGGAGGGGTGCTGTGTGGCGGAGGGTTGCTGTGTGGCGGAGGGGTGCTGTGCGGCGGAGGGGGTGCTGTGTGGCGGAGGGGTGCTGTGTGGCGGAGGGTTGCTGTGTGGCGGAGGGGTGCTGTGTGGCGGAGGGGGTGCTGTGTGGGTAGAGTCTACGTGTTTTTCGGCAGGTGGGGGTGCCGTGGAGGTAGCTTGGGTGCGATGGTGGGGTTAGGGGTGTCATGAGGAGTGTGGGCGTTGATGAGGGTGCGAGGGGCGCAGCCAAGGCGATACGCGTTATTTGCGTCACGGACTTCATGTGAACAGGCAACTGTAATTTGATGCAATCACAGTTAGTTGAGTGGGGGACAATCACAGTTAGTTGAGTGGGGGACAATCACAGGTAGTTGAGTGGGGGACAATCACAGGTAGTTGAGTGGGGGACAATCACAGGTAGTTGAGTGGGGGACAATCACAGGTAGTTGAGTGGGGGACAATCACAGGTAGTTGAGTGGGGGACAATCACAGGTAGTTGAGTGGGGGGAAAAATCACAGGTGGTTGAGTGGGGGACAATCACAGGTAGTTGAGTGGGGGGAAAATCACAGGTGGTTGAGTGGGGGACAATCACAGGTAGTTCAAGTTTGATTACGGGTACCACATGAGGGGCAATTGCAGGTAGTAGAGGGGGCGGCAATCAGAGGTAGTTCAATTGGGAGGGGTGGGGGGAAACCACAGGTAGTTTAAATGTGTAAACACTTATTATTATAATAATAAACACACAAAAGCATATTTTGACTATTTTTATTCAAAAGTTTTTAATACGTTATAAATTCTTACAATCAACTTATTTAATCAGTACCCCCATTACTAGCCATTACCATATCGGTCCACCAAACATTATCAGGAATGCTGCTTTAATTTACAGAGTATATTCTATGATTCTAGAATAATAGCATGGTCAACTGAACCCCACAAATATCATCGGTTCTACAGCACATGATGGGCGAAGTATACTCTAGATCACGCCATCCAGCTCTAGACTTTAGATCACGCCATCCAGCTCTAGACTTTAGATCACGCCATCCAGCTCTAGACTCTAGATCACGTAATCCAGCTGTAGACTTTAGATCACGCCATCCAGCTCTAGATCACGCCATCCAGCTCTAGATTCTAAACAACGCTATCAAGCTCCAGAACAGATGGCAAAGTGTTCAGCTTAACAGCAATCTCATTAACGAAAGACAAAAGACCTAGGGTTACTTTACCATGTTTGCGGACCCCCCCCCCGATTTATTATAATTTAGTGTTAAGGGGTTTAAGTTGTAAAGTTGATAGCCCACACCCTCCTCTCTAAATGGTCTAGTAGACCATCCCCTCCTCTCTAAATGGTCTAGTAGACCACCCATTCCTCTCTAAATGGTCTAGTAGACCACCCATTCCTCTCTAAATGGTCTAGTAGACAACCCCCTCCTCTCTAAATGGTCTAGTAGACAACCCCCTCCTCTCTAAATGGTCTAGTAGACAACCCATTCCTCTCTAAATGGTCTAGTAGACCACCCATTCCTCTCTAAATGGTCTAGTAGACCACCCATTCCTCTCTAAATGGTCTAGTAGACCACCCACTCCTCTCTAAATGGTCTAGTAGACCACCCCCTCCTCTCTAAATGGTCTAGTAGACCACCCATTCCTCTCTAAATGGTCTAGTAGACCACCCCCTCCTCTCTAAATGGTCTAGTAGACCACCCACTCCTCTCTAAATGGTCTAGTAGACCACCCCCTCCTCTCTAAATGGTCTAGTAGACCACCCATTCCTCTCTAAATGGTCTAGTAGACCACCCCTCCTCTCTAAATGGTCTAGTAGACAACCCATTCCCTCTAAATGGTCTAGTAGACCACCCATTCCCTCTAAATGGTCTAGTAGACAACCCCCTCCTCTCTAAATGGTCTAGTAGACCACCCATTCCTCTCTAAATGGTCTAGTAGACCACCCATTCCTCTCTAAATGGTCTAGTAGACCACCCATTCCTCTCTAAATGGTCTAGTAGACCACCCATTCCTCTCTAAATGGTCTAGTAGACCACCCATTCCCTCTAAATGGTCTAGTAGACCACCCACTCCTCTCTAAATGGTCTAGTAGACCACCCATTCCCTCTAAATGGTCTAGTAGACCACCCACTCCTCTCTAAATGGTCTAGTAGACAACCCACTCCTCTCTAAATGGTCTAGTAGACCACCCACTCCTCTCTAAATGGTCTAGTAGACAACCCATGCTCTCTAAATGGTCAAGTAGACAACCCCCTCCTCTCTAAATGGTCTAGTAGACAACCCACTCCTCTCTAAATGGTCTAGTAGACCACCCATTCCCTCTAAATGGTCTAGTAGACCACCCATTCCTCTCTAAATGGTCTAGTAGACCACCCATTCCCTCTAAATGGTCTAGTAGACAACCCACTCCTCTCTAAATGGTCTAGTAGACAACCCCCTCCTCTCTAAATGGTCTAGTAGACCACCCACTCCTCTCTAAATGGTCTAGTAGACCACCCATTCCCTCTAAATGGTCTAGTAGACCACCCATTCCCTCTAAATGGTCTAGTAGACCACCCATTCCCTCTAAATGGTCTAGTAGACAACCCATTCCCTCTAAATGGTCTAGTAGACCACCCATTCCCTCTAAATGGTCTAGTAGACCACCCATTCCCTCTAAATGGTCTAGTAGACCACCCATGCTCTCTAAATGGTCTAGTAGACCACCCATGCTCACTTGTTCATGGACGGTGAGACACCATTGGTCAGGTTGCACAATTTAAAACTTTGGACACTTTACAAGGGGAACAGAGATGAAGCACAATTTTGCTTTACAAAAAATTGATCTCTATCATTGAAAACTCTTAGAATGGAATGGCAAGTATGGCAGAATTAATTGTTACAAAAATTATTTTAACTGTTTCTAATTTTTATCTTTGGAAAGCCCCTTTAATCTAAAATAATGGTTATCATATATTTATAGAAAAATTCAAACACAAATGAATGAAATGAGGAAATATAAATAATTTAGCAGTTATCAAATAATAAAACAGCAATAATCAATTATTAGAAGTATAATACTGTGTGACAATGTAATTTTTCAAACTCTGTTATACGACAAACTGACACAAAACTCCAGAAACTAGACATCCATAGGTTGTAAAATTATTCCATTATAGATCTAGTTTACATTTTTTAATACATATTAATTTATATTTTAATTTCACATATTTTTATTACAATGGGGAAGAAATCTGCAAGCTATCTAATTTTTCCTTTATTTATGTGGACGTTGAGTAATTTTAAGATGTCTTGGGTTTAACTCAATTTTATTTTGAATGCAAATGTTCTTATTACTTTACCAAAAAAAACCAAGAAAAAAAAATGAAAAAAAACAAAACAAAACAAATAAAATAATGCGATAAAAAAACTGGTTCAAACTGGATTTTGTAGGTGAGCTGGAAATGTCAAGTATCAAACGATACATAAAATGTATTGCATGTAGTACATAACAAATAACAACAATTACAACATTTCATCATAGGAGACAAAATTTCAAAAGTAAGTTTGCCTATAGCCCAAAAACACCCTTAAGTGCTCCTCACTGTGGTCCACAGGTTGTTGAACTGTTTCAAAAGCTTGATTTCGCTCCCTTGCTTATTTGATTCATTTTCATTTCATTTTCAACAAAAAAAAATTTACTAGTACATGTAATGATATTGTGTAAATTTAACTGTTATGCCTTTTTAATTCATTGATTCAAAACAAAACTACATGTATCTTTAAATGAAAAGGAAAGTTAATTACACTCCTTCCCCTGAAATACTAAAAAACATTCAAACAAATTTTAAAACAAGCAACACACAAAAATGTATGTTGACATTCTTTCATCAAATGAAATGTTGTCTACAAGAAATTCTTCTTGCTGTCCTCTTGAATGCAAATTCTTTTTTTTTCTTTCTTTTCATATATTTTTTAGCAGAAGAATTCTTGTTTTTCTTTTCATATGTTTAAATATAAGCTTGATTTTTTCCAAAAACTTTTTTTTTACTCTTAAATAATTTTTAAAATTATAAAATAGTATTAAAAATAACCCATTTTGCTGAATAGAAATTGTTGCATATTTTTTTGGACAAGTGGGCCTTACCCGTGTAACACACCATCATATGTATAAAAATACCAGAGACTAGAAAAGAAATTCCAACCAGTTTTTCTAGTAGGTACAAAGCTTTCCCTGAATAATCAGCTGTTTACATTAATACAAATGTCAACAATAAAAAAATATATATTACATTTTTGTGTTTAAATTGTGGACTTTCTGTTACAGATCTTTTTTAATGAGAATAGAAAAAAATTGTATCTAAATGGACATTGGATGAGGAACAAGAAATAGCTTGGAAGAACTAAATAATCTAGCTAGAGACCGTGTCAAAAGGCGTGCTTTGACAGAGAATCTAGGTGCCTGTAGTAGCCTTCAGGACAAATGATAATGATATGATATCTTTTAAATAACTGCTCTAAAAAAATTTAATGTTATAATTATAAATATTAATGTGAATATCATTTGGTAGTGCAAATATACCTGTGTGCAAAATAAAATGCTTCAAATGCACACTTAACAGAAGCTATATAAAAAATAAAACTTGTATTTGCTTTCATGCAATGTAAATACAAATACAAATCACAATACACAAGAGATCCATCCATATCATTAACAGCAACAAATAACAATGTTACATATTATTTCAGCAGGAACAAATGTTGCAAATAAGATGGACATTTAACACAGTTACAAACTGTCATTAACAAATGTCCATCAGCATCATTTTGATACAATCTATTCATGCAATGAGTTATGATATGTTGGTTTTGTTTAAACATGTGAAAGATTCCGAGTCTAGAAAAAGGGCACAACGTCACTATTAACCACTATATACTATGGCGGATTAAGTGGGGGGCTGAACGGGCTAAAGCCAGGGGCCCCCGATGATTTAGGGGCCCCAAAATTTAACAAATTAATAAAATCATAACTATTATTATTAATGTGAACTCTATTCCGATATAATAGTCTTAAAATAGTAATCCGAAAAACCTTATTTGATAGGCTCACAAAGAGAAATTATATAAGAATATCACTTATATGTCGTAAATTATGTCGTAAATTGACAATTTTCGCACTGAGCTCAGCTGGTCTAATCGAAAGTTTATAGGTCTTTGGTGCAAGCGGTCGCGGGATCGATCCCCCGGTGGGGTGTGGCATATTTTTTAATTTTAATTTTTATTCTTTATATTGTATTTTACACTCAATTTTACGATACCGGCAAACAGAGTTATTTCTTTGTGTTATTTTTTTTCATATACAATCTATTTTGCTAATAATTACAAGTTACAGTCTAAAATTAGCTGCTAGCAATCATTTTATCTAAAGGTAAACTGGCTGGATAGGGCCCCAGTCTGAATTGCATCCAGGGGCCCCGTGCAGTCTTAATCCGCCCCTGGCTATATATTTTAGTAATAAAACAAATTTAGGAAAACATATGTGGTGTCCTTACCAGGGAAGATTTACTTGAAAGCTATTTAAAGAACTAAATCTCAGGGTCCTCCAATCTATAAATTATAAAAATTTTAAAAATTTGATAGAAAATAAAATTTCTCTTAAAAATCAACAACCAATACAATTAACCTACCATAGTAAACAAGGAAATTTTGATTTAAATTTGATGGTTGATATATACATATTAGTTAGCCTGTCAAGTTATTTCTTTAAACACTGAGTGTTTACATTGAAATGAGATTTTAAAAATGTGCCTGTAAATCAATGTGGATGAATACTGAAAATATAAATAGTTGATTCTCAATAATGATAAAATGATTAAACTTTTTCAGGCTTTTTAAATTTGCAGCATCTTTTTTTATAACCTGATTTTTAAACACTTGTTACTTTCTTAATGATAATGTGGCACATATAAAGCTGTTAAGAGAATGTATTCAACAACATTTCACCACAATTTTCATTAATATTTGTTCTACTTTCATTTTGTGGAATTTGCACATTATGATATCATTAAATTTACTTACATTTTATTTTAAAATAAAACTTTGAATTTAAAAAAAAACATGAAAAAAAAGGCAGCCCATAAAGCCATAAAGTCATCATATAATTTTTTTAAAGTACAGACTCGTATTTACATCCTAAGCGTAGAAATCATATTTGTTAAAAAATAAAACCTACATCAGTCATTTGTTCCTTTCATAATTGAAACTTTGATTAGATCCCAATGATGAATTTCAAAAAATATTTGTGAACTTGGATCTACATGCAATAAATATCTACATTTAATCACAGTCTCCGCTGTTGACTACATAAAAGAAAGGAAAGCTTGATCCCATAACAATCTTCTCAATACTTGGCCTCCTAGCGTTTGTGTAGAAAGGCAATACTTATTTCATCACAGTCATCCATGTTGGAGAAACTGGTCTTATCTATGGCTGTGACTTCTTCTAGCTCAGCAGATTCAATGGCTGCCATGTAACGTTTGCGATCTTCTGGTTCAGTCGGTCCCCAGGTGTAATCTGCCTTCAGCAAAAACCTCACACGCTGCATAAGGAATGAACATTGTTTGGGGTTTCTTTCATGTTGCAATACCTCTATGTTTAATACATAATAAAAAATAGTGGAAAGAATCATCATCTAATTTTTTTCATAAATTAAATTGATTGTTTTGATGTTTGGCTCATAAGTCCCAATTTTAAAACAAACAAACTTTAACCACGTAATACCTACTCAACTTTTATCTATGATAAAGTTATGGTGACTTATAGAAAACAGACCCTTCCCTATTCTTGTGAACATCATATTGTATTTTATTCAAAATCTATAGCACTTCCTTCTAATATACCATCTCCTCAACAACCAAAATGCACCAAAAATATATTTTAAATTGACTCTTTGTTAGAGAACCTTTTAAACTGTTATCACTTAATAATTCTTTCAGGCCTCTAGTATATCAAGTCCTGCAGTGATGTTATCACTTAATAATTCTTTCAGGCCTCCAGCATATCAAGTCCCACAGTGATGTTATCACTTAATAATTCTTTCAGGCCTCTAGCATATCAAGTCCTGCAGTGATGTTATCACTTAATAATTCTTTCAGGCCTCTAGCATATCAAGTCCTGCAGTGATGTTATCACTTAATAATTCTTTCAGGCCTCTAGCATATCAAGTCCCACAGTGATGTTATCACTTAATAATTCTTTCAGGCCTCTAGCATATCAAGTCCTGCAGCGATGTTATCACTTAATAATTCTTTCAGGCCTCTAACATATCAAGTCCCTGAAGTGATGTTAATCAAATTCAAACTTTATGTTTTTATTTATATTTTTTTAAATTTTGGTACTTGAACTTTCTGTACATGTTAGATATCTGTTGTTGAAGTGCAGTATTGCTATTTTAGGGATTTAAGAAAGATTGCAGCAGAGTGCATTAGACTTCATAAAGTTTTTTGTTTAAATTTTATCATCCTCTGTTGATGGACGATTCATCACCCAAATGCTCTGAAAACTTGATAACATTTTAGATACAAAAAACAAAAATCTCCCGCGACCTAATCATGAACAGACCATGATAATATTGCTCTGAACATTACTTACATCAAACAACGGTCCATCTGTCTTCATGATTTCATAAATGGCCACCACCGGAATGGGCACAACTGAGATGACCCCGAGGAACCAGCCAAACACGATTGCCCAGTGGGGGTAGATGTAGCTCCCGTAGGTCACTGGTCCCAGGGTGACCACACTGAAGACCCAGATAAACTACAGGAGGAAAAAGGTCAGCGCTGATGAACTTAAGATTTTTATTGTCTGTTTTACAATTAGTCACTCAAAAGAATACAAATGGTCTAAGTTATGTTGTCAGCAATGACAAGGTTTATTGTTCCATCTGCAAAGTAAAAAAACTAGTGTTTCTTTTCAATATTTTACCAAATTTGCTGAGCAGTAATTCTAAAACTGTTTGCGCTGTGTCAGTCAAATATCTGTGCAGCCGCACAGCTTAAAAGGAACATTGCTTGTCAGGTCTTATAAATAAAACACTAATTGTTTGCATAAGGCAAAACTGTAATGTTCTAGAGAATATTCTAAATTGAATGTCATGGTTACATGACTAAGATTCTGAATCATATCTAAACTTTTGTGGTCAGCATAAATTTGTATTGACCAAATTTTCATTTTCTTAAATTTGGTTTTTTCATTTCTTTGATTTTGTTTTGTTTTATTGTCTCTTGGTCACGTTTGGATGTGATCAGGTTTCTGCCATGACGCATGTTATCGTATACTCACTAAGATAACAGCAGGTGTGATGTACTTCCACATATACTTCCACCAGAAATGAGGCTCTTTACCGGTCATCAGGGCGATGTCCCTGTAAAGGTTGTCAACTCCTGTCGTTCAGATAGATATACACTTGTTATACAGTATTATCTCCCCTTTATATTATTATTTTTAATGGCACCCCTAGTGTTATTGACATGAAGTAACATTTGAAATGTGTGTATATCTAATTTTAACCACTCATGGGGCAAATATCATTTTAACCACTCAGGGGCATATCTCATTTTAACCACTCAGGGGCATATCTCATTTTAACCATCAGGGGCATATCTCATTTTAACCACTCAGGGGCATATCTCATTTTAACTACTCAGGGGCATATCTCATTTTAACCACTCAGGGGCATATCTCATTTTAACCACTCAGGGGCATATCTCATTTTAACCACTCATGGGGCATATCTCATTTTAACCACTCATGGGGCATATCTCATTTTAACCACTCAGGGTCATATCTCATTTTAACCACTCAGGGGCATATCTCATTTTAACCATTCATGGGGCATATCTCATTTTAACCACTCAGGGGCATATCTCATTTTAACCACTCAGGGGCATATCTCATTTTAACCAATCAGGGGCATATCTCATTTTAACCATTAGGGGCATATCTCATTTTTCAATTTCATTTTAACAAGCAGTGTTACTTTCTTGAAATTTTTTCTAAGCCACACAGCCTATCGTATATAAGTAGGCAAGACAAAAGATAAATTCAGTATCTTATCCTATGTACAATGTATTACAGACACTCTATCCATACAGAAGATTATTGCGTCCTACGCTTATCCTACATTTATTTCTAGTCTTGCGTTTTTATTAGAGTTTTAAATGTTGATAGAGTGATGGTTTTCCTGGTTTGATCAGGCAACCCATTCCACGTCTGAATTCCAGGCAGGAAGAACGAGAATTTGTGTTTGATCTTGCATACGGAATAAGACGTTTTTATCCCTATTTCTGAGGGTTGTATCAAATACGAAACTAAAAATAGTGTTGCTTCAAGGTTATTAGGCTTAATCAGTTAAAAACCCAAAGCAGGAGTACTTTAATGTTACACTTTGTATAGAAATTATATAGACAACCAAATAAATAAAATATCTTTTATCTTATCTTATCTGTTTACAGACGCTCCTTCTATACAGAAGATTATTGCGTCCTACGGTTATCTATGTTTTGTGTTTAGTCCTGCATTTTTATTAGAGATTTAAATGTTGATAAAGTGTTGGTTTTCCTGGATTCTTCAGGCAAAATATGGGGGAAGGCAAGGGAACAAAGTGGAGATTACAAGAATTGAAAGTTTTCACAAGATTGTCACGGAGGAAATTAAAATTTCAGAAATTCAACTTTGAGTTCATTTATCTAAAACTATTTTTGTGCACCCACCGACTTATGACAACTTAAGACAGATCATAAAAAATGTAATTTGAAAAAAAATTAATATTTCATTTTCCTTACAAAGTCAAAGTCATATTACAATAAATTGACTTACCATATGCCCAGGAAAGGGCTAGACATTCAGTCAAGGAAATTAACATCAGAGAGAAACTGGCACAGTACCAGTCCATTATCTGGAGCACGTATATTCCACCCTGTCGACATAGTATGTAAGGTGTTCTTGAGACTTATGAGCTTTTGAATAGTGGTTTGTTGATATGAATTTTAAAAAATGAACATCACTACTTGTTGAGAATTTGAAATGTAGCAAATACAAAGGTGCACGTTGTAGTGTTGGATACTGATTTTTTAAAAAAACACATTTATGTAATGTATTTTTTTGTACAGCATTTTGGATTTCTTTTTTGGATAAAGACATTTTCTACAGCAAATGTTTTGTAGAGTAATTTTATCAACTATAAAACTTAAACAGAGCAGATGTGTAACAAGAAATTTTTTTATGTGTGTGAAAATGAACTGGGGTGTGTAGTTATATTAATACCTGTGTTATACATGGCAGCCCCAGGAGAAATTCAGCGAGACAGGCGATGGCTGTTATGACTGTCTTCCTCTTGCGTAGTGTCTGTGGGTATTCATCCATGATGCTGCTCAGAATTGTCTCAAACATTCCAAACTGTTGGCGAGAGGATGTCAACATGGAAATATTATCAAACACGATGTATTATTAATTTTTTTATTCAAAGTTTTTTTATATTTTTGTTGTGTTAAATATTTTTAGAGCGTGCTCTCAAAATCTCAAAAAATGTATTGTTCAACACTCCTGGATTAGGCAAAGTTAATCCACTGCCATTAAATCCACAAGATTATTATGAGATTCCCCTCTGTCCTCCGTAAGCCCTAATCCCAGAAGTCAAGCTTTGTGTGATCTGATCTACACACATTCTTTTTAAAAAAAGTACATTTGACAGAATCAGTTTTATTATATGTAATAATATTCATAAAAAAATAATTGTGCACACGAGTTTTTAGGTATTTATACTTCTCGTTTCTTTTCAATGTTTGAGGTAATTCAACATTACATGAGAATGTTGTGTCCGAGCACTTACATTTCCTTGAGGTTGAGCTTTCTCTCTTAAAGCTACGCCTGGCAATTAGGGAAACTGCCCCCATCTGCTAGACAGTATTATTCTTCCAGCAATAGTAAATGAATTAAAAAGAATCATTCTTCCAGAGAGAAAATGCTGTAACAGTCTCTCACCAATATTTTGTGGCTTAGATATTAGCATGAAATAACTCTTCACAGAGCAAGCCAAGAATTTTCCACCCACCTCTATGAGAAAAAATGTATGCCATTTTTTATAATCCCACCCTCATTGTAAAGAAATGAAAATGCACAATGGATAAAACTGTCTCTTTACACACTGCCTTCCTATAACACTGACATTGTATTGCCATAATGGGGATGAGACTGCAATCAGGCTTATAGATTAGTAAATGGATAACATGTAAACAAGGTATGGGTTAGCCTGACAGGACGTAACAAAACAGCAAACGTTTCCGTAAAGAGTCTTCCTCAAAGAACAAAAAAGGTACACAAATAAAACGAATATGAAGAAATAAGAATATAAAAAAAATAAAAACTTAGCTGCGGTGAAATCCGAAGAGTCTGTATTAAGTATATTAATATTAAAAATTGGGACACACTTAAGCCAAACAACCACTTTCTATTTAATCTTAAGATTGCCAACACATTATTATTATTTTTTAATTTCATGTTTATAAATTCTGAATTAATTCCTGAACTTTAAAAGCATTCAACTTACCTGGCTGTCCAGACCAATGGTGAAGAGCATGAGGAAGAACAGCACTGACCACAGAGGTGAGATGGGCATTGTAGCAATGGCTTGTGGGTAGGCTACAAATGTCAGCCCGGGTCCTGGCAAATAACAGATGACACAACATAAAACCCATACGGCATAAGTATTAACCATTTTAAAGACACGTAAAGAGTGATGTCATCAATTGATCAGCGTATAACAAACAGCCCGAGGTGCTCCTGTACAGAGGGACGCAACTCAAAATAAAGTTTAAACCAGCCACAGAAGGTAAATGTACGAGACAGTTGCATTTGTCTATGTTGTTTGTCAGCTGTGTTGGAAGAAGACCACTCTGTAACATCCTATGGGTATTGGCCTGTGGCAGTTGGGTGAGTTGACAGGTGGCTGATGAGACCAATCTTAACCTGAAATTTACCTGTACAGAAATGGAACAAGAGATGGTCGGGGTACGGTCTTTCCTGAATTGTCTCCTGGACTCTTATCTTATCTTATCTGTTTCAGACGCTCCTTCTATACAGAAGATTATTGCGTCCTACGCTTATCTATGGTTTGTGTTTAGTCCTGCATTCTTATTAGAGTTTTAAATGTTGATAAAGTGTTGGCTTTCCTGGTTTCTTCAGGCAACCCATTCCACGCCCGAATTCCGGACGGGAAGAACAAAATTTGTATGAGTTTGTTCTTGCATACGGAATACGAAAGGTGTTTTTATCCTTATGTCTATCTGAGGGTTGTATTAAGTTATCTTTGTGTTGTATTTCTAAATTATCTTCTATGCTAATGACTAGTGTGCCAAAGCCTTGACGACCCCCCCCACCCCCCAAACTACTCAGTGGAACTAAAAATAGCCACCAATGATCAATTATGTGTATTTGAATGAAAATGTGGGATAACTCTGTTAATTTTAATATTAAGGTTCTCAAAGCAAGGGAAATGGTTTTTGGATGTTCTTCACCATCAGTTTGGTAATCATGGCCACTTGACACTGCTACTGCTGCCACCTTCCAAAAAGTAAATGGTTAACATGAAAAACAGGGTATGAGTGAGCCTGACAAGGATAAAAAAGATTGTCCTGATATATAACTGTGGTAGGACTCCCCACCCTCACCCCACCACACACACACATACACACACATACACACTACACACACAAATATATGTCTTTAAAAGAGCACAAACCTTGCGTAACTATTTGATCGACACTCGTGTGGGCCTCGTGGGCCATGAAATCCCAGGACTGAGAAGATGACGAACCCAGCAAAGAAACTCGTGCCGCAGTTGATGAGAGGAACCAACATGGAGTCTCTGTGGAACAGAATCCACGGGACGGTCATGTCAGATAGAGTTGAATAAATGGAGGGGAGAGAGTTTATCAAACAGAATGGGAGGACGTGAGTGAATTTATCAATGAGAATATGAGGATGTGAGAGAATTTACTAAAGAGAATGGGAGGATGTGAGAAAATTTATTAAAGAAAATGGGAGGATGTGAGAGAATTTATTAAAGAGAACAGGAGTATGTGAGAGAATGAATTAAAGAGAACGGGAGGATGTGAGAGAATTTTTCAAGGCAAAGTCAACACCAGTGGAGCTGTTACAAACTACAAAGAGAGACAGCACAGAAACTAAAGCCAACCATTGCAGTACCTGACATATGCAGATGACAAAACTCTCTACTTGGTAGAAACAGAGATCATATAGACCAGGGGTGGGCAAACATATTAGGGCGAGGGCAGCATTAGTAAGATATGAAATGTCAAGGGGCTGCAACTAACCAAAAATTAGCCCCCGTTCAAGTAATAACATCCATCTTTAACATAAATTTGTTGATTTTTTTCTATATTTCTGCAGGCTTCCACGGCCGCAAAGAACCCCGTAGCGGGCCGCATGCGGCCCGCGGGCCATAGTTTGCCCACCCCTGATATATACTATAGACAAAGTTCTGAAGGAACTGGACCAGCCATCATTTAAGGCTGGTCTAATAGTGAATGTATATATTGAGCAGGTTATGGGCATACAAGGGCTGCAAGTTGAATAGATTAGGGCTCTACGTGGGCTGTAGCGCCGAGGATGATGATGGGGATGATGATGAGGATGATGATGGGGATGATGATGAGGATGATGATGAGGATGATGATGATGGTGATGAAGGAAAACATTTGACATACGTTATTTAATTCACTTTGTATATAATAATTAGGTTGACATCAATCGAGGGAAATATTTCAATGGGCTAACGTGACTGTGTGACTCAGATAAGTAAGTAGTACAACAGATAGACCAGATGGTTCGATGGTGGACATGACTCACCTGTAGACGTTATTGTTGAATTTATTGTAGGACGCCATTGTGATGATCCCTCCCCACGCCATGCCGACAGAGTAGAAGATTTGCAGGGCCGCTTCTCCCCACACCTGTGACACGTTCATTTCGAGATAGATTTATTATCTGCTCAGGTGATGGGAGTAGGAACAGAAAATATACCCCCCCCCCGGTCGTTATTTTAAAAGAGACCTGGACTATATTTCTTGGCTTAAGCTGCTGATCATGTTAATGTTGAAAATTCAATGCACTTTTCAAATTAATAACAGGTGGAATGGGTGATGCATATCTTAACCACGGAAGATGGATGTCAGCTCAAACCGGACAAGGTCAATATAATCCAGATTAGAGTTACATACGATGTCGGATTTTCTTTTCAAACTGAAAATTGAGGTTTATTTTACAACGTTATGTCCCATAAAATGAATTCGTCCAGGCAAACAGGGGTATGGGCTACTCTCTGCCCACCGACCACCGCATGACTCACTGTGAAGTCCATTAGTTTCTCCCAGCGAGGAATGATGTAGAACCTGATCCCATCGGCTGCTCCCGGCAGAGTGCATCCACGGACCAGCAGGGCGATGAGCACCAGGTACGGAAACGGGGCTGCAAAATGCATCACCTGGTAATATTAAATGTCATAAAGTTGTCAGCCGCTAACATAGACCACTAAAATTAAAAAATAACGTTGTCACTAACATCGACCTCTAGGATTGACCACTAAAACTGACCACTAACATTTTCCACCAAGAAATATACGCTTAGTCACAACGAGATGGAAGCGCTCACTCACCTTGCCCAGGATCTTGACACCTTTGAAGAGACAGAAGAAGACACAGAGCCAGGAGAAGGCCAAGCACAGCAACAACTGCCACCGGACAGTGCCCAGTGAATTTATGCCGTCACTCTGGTCAAGTACGTGATATCTGAAAGTTTATGATATAGACATACAGCCAATGTTCCCTCTTAGTTTCGTTGGCCCAAGAGCAAAACAAAACAAAAATAATAATAATAATGATAAACTCATGTGCAAAGTTGTCCTACATTCATTTTTAGATTAGCCTAGTCGAAATTTGCTGCACGGTATCTCTAAAATGCTGCATGGCGTCGAGTGGATAGCTGCGGCTGCGCAGCTAAAAGGGAACCTTGCATACAGCTGCTTAACTGTTTCCCAAAAAAGAGGGTTCTAAAACACTGAATAAATTGTACTGCTGCATCCCCGTCAGCATAGTCTAACACGTGTCCAGTATTCGTGCTTGGGTTAAAAATAGGATTACAACCAGGGGCTTCGGGCTACTCTAGGTTAAATATATATAATCGGTTAAGTTTTATCCCTTTCTGTTTGATTATCTGTATGGGATTTTTGGAATGACCTTCAGGTTAACGGCCCCACTCTAATTTCATGAGGGGAAAAAAAGTTAGCGAATTCACTTACAGCCAAAACTCCTCACTAGCAGTTGTAGACTTGTTGCTCTTCATCACCATCTCCCAGGTCCCATTGATCCCTGACCCCAAACCACCCTGGGTGTCCACGGCCCAGGTTGACGCCATGGTCAGATTCCCCAGGGAGGCAAAGCTGGTCACGTTGGCCGTGACGGTCTGGTCCCGGCAGTGGACAGTGTTCCAGCTGTTGTCGCAGTGCGCCCAGGGCAGCACTGCCCGGAATGACATGATGAGGTAGTAGACGGTCCAGGCAACGATGACGTTGTAGTAGACGCAGACGATGGCTGACACACAGATCATGCCTATACCAACACCTGCATGGAAGGAAGGAAGTGTGTGGGGGGGAGGGGGGTTAAAAAAGTTTACATAGAAATAACAAACAGCATATCTTTACGTGCACAACTTCTTCAAATCCCGATGCAGAGTGCATGCCTTCCCCTCCCCCCTCACCCCCCACGTCACTTTTAACCAATTTGTTTTTAACCCTGGGTTGGCGTCCCCATTTCGCCCACCATGCACGGCCCTTCGCCCCACGTTCGTCTTTAAACTACATCACACCTAGTCCCACCATGTTTATGTGTTTTACCGTTTTACTGATCAATACAATTACCAGCGACTCGTTTCATCCTCTTTTTTTCTTTTATTATACAGTACCTAAGAAAATATAAATAAATAGCTGTTGGTGTTGTGTTGAAGGTCAAGGTCGGAGACTGGCCTAGTTTTTTGCCTCAACGGGAGCCAGTAGCGGGCGTGTCAGGTCATTGTTCGAACGCTCGTTTGTACAATAACAATCTCATAGCTAACTAACCAGTGGAATCTGGGAGAGAGTCTGGGTGAATGCACTTACCGAAATAAACAATAATGGAGAGTGAAGAGAAGGATTAATTGGAGTTTTTTTGTGTTGGAGGTGTGTGTGTGTGTGGGGGGGGGGATTTAGAAAGCTTGTTTTTTTATTTTTAAAAAGGTATATTTTATTAAAGATCTTTTGTTGATAAAAGTGAAAGTTGTTGTAGCCCACAAAACGAGTTAATTTTGAAAAAAAAATTAAAAACTTTATTTTATTTTTATTTTTTAATTTAAAAAAAGGACCGTCCTTCTAATAAAGAGTAGATATGCAGAAAATTAATTTATAAAATCTTGAAACGAAATATACAACCAAAACCTTAGCAGAGTATATTTTTATTTTCGCAAATGAGTGTAAGTAAAACATATTTGACTTGACTTTTCACCTATATTCTACTCAAATTTCTTTGGTGACATTTGAGTGTTCATGAACGCTTGCAATTAAATAAGTAAAATGTAAAAAAATATTTTTTTAAAAAAGGACACGCTTTTATTTACAAACATTTACAGACTGAAACGCGCTGATCTCCCCTGTCCTTGATGTAAACACGGGAATTTGGTAAACGAGGCTGGAGTGAAACCAGTGAGCCGTGGAGGTCAACTCTAGCAGACGATTATTCATTCTAAATATTTAAAAAATCTTTTTTTAAAAAGGACACGCTTTTAACATAATCACTACTTTTAGTAATGTCTCATATATAAGGGATTTATAGTCAAAAACTTTGTTTTTACAGCTATTTTTTTTAACTTATAATAAAAACTCTTTAAAATTCACGTCTGAAGCCCACACATCTTTTTTACCACAATTTTTTTTTATACCAAACACCTCATAAGCGCCCGCCCAACGTTTTATACCACAGTGTTATTTTCACGTGGTGAACTCATGGATGTCAACAAAGCAGACGGGTACCGATGCTTATATATAGACTATAGATAAACTACAAATGCAATAATTTCAATACGGTACATTCCATCGATCTGAAATTTTGATACAATGCATTGTCATCCAAGATCTATCTGTGGTAAAAATTTTAGATCTCTAGGACCATCACAAGTGGTATAATTTTACGTTTCAAGTTTTGAAGGAAAGATGGATGGATACAACATACAAACATTGTGACTTAAATAAAAGCGTGTAAAAAAGATATTTTAATATTTTTTTTAAAGAAATGAGTCTTAAGTTAAAAATTGTATTTCTTTATTTCTTTTCCAAATTACCACACAACACATCACCTACATCAGAGGTGGACAAACAACGGTCCGCGGGTCATATGCGGCCCGCTACTGTGGTGTTGTTGTTTTTTAGCCCGACAAGATATACAGAACCCCCCCCCCTCCAAGATATGCCAAAAACCCGCCTTGAACTGAGATTAGTATCATGTTTCAACAAACAACTTCACTCCTGCTGTTTGTTTTTTTGTTTTTTTAAAGTGTGATAGGGTGCACTTGCCTCATTAAACTGATTCTATCATTAATTCGCTAGCAGCTAGAAATCTAGATAATATTACATTAGCACAATAAATAAATTTTATAAAACTACCACTTTAATTTCTCTTTTTAAAGATACCATTTATATTTTTAAATCCGTTATATTAACTCGTGGTGTCTGCGGCCGACCGACCGACCTTGTCGCCAAAACTTTTGAGCGATTTTTAACCCACTTTCCCGTAAGCTAGCGAGCTGAAATTTTGCAGGCAGTTTCGTACCGATGATAAAAACAATGTATCAAAACTTCAGATCGATCGCATGTACCGTAATTAAATTATTGATTTTTTAGATTATTTTATTTATTACTATGTATCATGCTATTTTTTGAGATAGAGCGTCGCGGTGCGTATTATATTGAACAACCTTTCTGTCGCGCAATAAGGTGCGTATTTTATTGACAACTCTTTTTATAAACATATTCCTGTTCGGTGCGCATTATATTAAACATGTTTTACGACACAACTGCAATTTTGTATTTCTGGATGGTCTGGCGCTGCGTATTATAATGAAGATTCTTTTAGTTACTTCTCGTACATAAAGGATTTATAGTCAAAAACTTGGTTTTTTACGGGTTTTTCTTATTTAATCCTTTATATTAACTCGTTGTGTCTGCGGCCGCCCTTGATTGCTTGCTTGCTTGTCGCCAAAACTTTTGATCGATTTTTAACCCACTTGCTCGTAAGCTAGCGAGCTGAAATTTTGCAGGCAGTTTTTTACCCATAATAAAAACAATGTATCAAAATTTCAGATCAATCGCATTTCCCGTAATTAAATTATTGATTTTTTAGATTATTTTATTTATTCCTATGTATCATGCTATTTTTTGAGATAGAGCGTCGCGGTGCGTATTATATTGAACAACCTTTCTGTCGCGCAATAAGGTGCGTATTTTATTGACAACTCTTTTTATAAACATATTCCTGATCGGTGCGCATTATATTAAACATGTTTTACGACACAACTGCAATTTTGTATTTTTGGATGGTCTTGCGCTGCGTATTATAATGAACATTCATTTAGTTACTTCTCGTACATAAACGATTTATAGTCAAAAACTTGATTTTTTACGTGTTTTTTTTTATTTCTTAAATTTAATGTAAAGTTAACTAAGGAATACATTCATTTTTACCGGTAGCAGCCCTCCGCTAAAATTCACCACCACAAAGTGGCCCTCGAGTCAAAACAATAGCCCACTCCTGACCTACATATTCACAATCCTTTGTTTCCGTTCAGGGCAATAAAGTTTTAGATGACTGCTCAGGCGATCAAAAATTGAGGTTCCTCGGTCTAAAAACAACGTCAAATCCTTCCTTGACCTAGCTTGGCGAATAGGACCTTGACCTTCTGCTGCCTGTACTCCCCTCCCCAGCCCTACCCCCACATCCCCGTCTGCCGTGGTGACGCATGACCTTGTCACCAGATATCGTTCACAGTGACCTCCCATTTCTCTTCTCATGTGGGATACCGCTCAGTAATAGAGTTGTTCAACATGCTCTCATCACCAAGGTGATGATTACATTCACTTAAGATAGGGGACAATTATGTTTTGAGAAAGAAAAATTAAATAACTTTCAAGCCACGGCCGTGATAACACCAAGAGCTCGGACTATGTCACCGGTACCTCCGCCTTCTTGATAACAAAATCGTTATCGCAACTCTAAGGCTTCAAAAAATGAACATCCCCACAACCCAAATATATGTATATCTTTTTTTTTAATTACGAACACAAATGTTGACAAAATGGTATGATCACAAGAAATACCATCATCGTCACATAAAGCGGAATGTTCAGTGTTTTCCTTTATTTGTCAACAATACGCCTTACCTATGTGCACCGCCGAGAACTTTGTCATATATATTTTATTTTTTTCATTGGAAGGAGACGGTGGTCCAGTAGCATGCGCGATCGGCTGGCGTACGGGCTGGTCACGGGCTCGAATATCCGTGAAGGCATGAACTTTTTCCCTGGGCGAAGGGTGTCTTTGAGTCCACCCATCTCCCAATGGGTATCTGACCCTAGTTAGGGAAACAAAGGCGTCGTTGCCCTTCATGCCCGTGGTCGGTGAACGTTGCGTCACATGCTAATACGTTCTTACCGTATGACGCAATAATATTCGGTATAGATTACAGAGATAAGAGACTGTCATGAGTTTTGGCCCGCGCTTGGCCCAGCTACGCCACTGGGAATGAAACGCGCTTGGCCCAGCTACGCCACTGGGAATGAAACGCGCTTGGCCCAGCTGCGCCACTGGGAATGAAACGCAAAGCTAAAGTCCCGGAACGATATCAGAACCCAAATCACAACAACTCAAGAATGCGTCTTTATAGCTAACCTTTCTTTTTTTTAAAAACCTATCAGTGTTTGCCAGACACTTGCCGTGCCTATCAAAAAAATTGTGTTGCGGAACTTCAGAAACGAGAGTCTCCCAAAAAAAAATTATTAAAAAAATGGCGAAGTAACTTTTGTAAACAGGTGTGCAAAATGGCCACGATGTGCTCAAATTTCTTTTCTTTTTTTTAAATAATATTTTAGATAGTTACCAAATAACACTTTAATTTATTACAAAATCGATCTATTATACAATTACCATTAAACTGAACTGAATTGCTCTATGACGCTCCTTAAATAACACAGGCAAGTGACGCAGTGACTGCAGTTAAGTAAAAACCAATATTTTTGTAAAGCCATAAAGGCACATGCGCCTGACAATAACAAAGTGAACAGATTCTGTGCAGTTTGTGAATACAAGTGTAGTTGAGCCCCTTCTTGTGGATCCTCAAAGTGAACAGATTCTGTGCTGTTTGTGAATACGAGTGTAGTTGAGCCCCTTCTTGTGGATCCTCAAAGTGAACAGATTCTGTGCAGTTTGTGAATACGAGTGTAGTTGAGCCCCTTCTTGTGGATCCTCAAAGTGAACAGATTCTGTGCTGTTTGTGAATACGAGTGTAGTTGAGCCCCTTCTTGTGGATCCTCAAAGGGAACAGATTCTGTGCAGTTTGTGAATACGAGTGTAGTTGAGCCCCTTCTTGTGGATCCTCAAAGGGAACAGATTCTGTGCAGTTTGTGAATACGAGTGTAGTTGAGCCCCTTCTTGTGGATCCTCAAAGGGAACAGATTCTGTGCAGTTTGTGAATACGAGTGTAGTTGAGCCCCTACAAGTGGATCCTCAAAGGGAACAGATTCTGTGCTGTTTGTGAATACGAGTGTAGTTGAGCCCCTTCTTGTGGATCCTCAAAGGGAACAGATTCTGTGCAGTTTGTGAATACGAGTGTAGTTGAGCCCCTTCTTGTGGATCCTGTGGCAACAATTCCCACGCCATTTGTGGAATATGTAATGAAAGCAGACGAAGGTTACGAATTGACAATGACTTGCAGCAGAGGCGTCGCTAGAGTTGGTGTCAACCGGGGCGGTCACTCATGGTGTCACCCCTTCACGACTGAAGAGGCCGTCCATAAATGACGTCACGCGAGGTTTCTGATATTTACCCCACCCTCCCCAGCGTCATACTTTGTCTCAAAAACTTAGACCCCACCCCTTTATTACGATACGACGTCACAAAGCTTTGACATCCCCACCCCCCAAGCCGTATTTTCTCAATAAAAATTAGCATGTTGCAAATTATTTTTTGTCATTTAAATATGTATTTAGGGTAAGTCTGTAATCTAATATCGTAACACGCGTGAAGCCATTGAAAATGCAATTTTAAAAATGGTAAATAATCAAATATTTCAGTGGAACTTTTATTTAAAGTTGCGCGTTTTTAATGTGACGTCACATTTTTAAATACACCCTCCCCCTCGTAACACATCATCACAGATGCGTGACCCAATCCCACTATGGTGGATTAAAATGGTGTACTGCACGGGCTAAGGCTAGGGACCCCCAATAATTTAAGGTTTCCAAAACTTATTATAAATTATAGTGTATAATAAAGATGCAGGCAAATGTTTGCATGAATCCCCGAAAAAGCCTTGGACAGTCATACGGCAATGCGACAAATATAAGTAGGAAGTATAACGAAAACCAGGCTATTCTTTATGAGAAGAGCAGTGTTGCTCATTATATGGCGTGCACAGCTCATTCCATTAATTTGGTTGAGAAAAGAGCAGCAAGTTGTCCTACTGCAGTCAGATTTTTTTGTCTTCTGCAAAATCTTTATACCCGGCTTGTTGCATCTACTCATAGATGACAAGCACTTCAAAAGCACATGAAATTGATACATGTCAACAAACCCTTGTCTCACTTGTCTGACAAAAGAGGGTCAGCCTGACATGATGCTGTAAGGTCTGTTAATAACTCATACTATGAGAATATCGCATGCAGCACTGGAAGAATTAGCAACAAACGAAAAGCAGTCACGTGACTGTCGACTTGAAGCAGAAGGATTTCTAAAGGAACTTCAACAACTGGAAGTCGCTATTTTACTTAAAATTCGGGAAACAATTTTAGAAAGGAAGTCTCTCATTGAGTTTGTTAAAAGACAGCATTCTTAATTTGAATCCTATGAAGACAAATGAAAGGACAAGTCCATGGTAAAAAAGAGTATAAACAATATTCAATGGCTATTTTTTTAAACAAAAACGAAAAAACGTCAGTTTGATTAAGGGACATCTCCAAAACAGTATTCTCCCCGACACAAAAATTCAAGTTTGAGGTATTTTTGGTAATCATTGACAAACTATCTTAAGCCCTACAACATCGATTAGGCGCATATAAAGACATCCATGAGAAATTTGGCTTCCTTACAAACCTAACTGAGCTCAGTAATTTCGCCGTCCTATGGGCAGCAGCCAAGTTAATGGAAGAGTATTCAAGCGATTTCGAAGACTGCTTACCTTCAGAATTAGTCCAATTTTCAGAACTCTTAATTAAAAAAAAATATTGTCTCAGCCAACGCCGCGCGCCGAATACGCGCCGAATACGCCGCAAAATTTTCTTCCGCCCAAAATCCGCCGGAAAATATGCGGCGCGCCGCAATAGCCGCCGTATTTTGTCCGCCGTAAATCCGCCGAAAAATGAACGAGCTGCCGTAACGTAATGTTTTTGTTTTCTTAAGTTTCATTGCGTTCCGTTTTAAGATCGAATGCATTTTTAGAATAAACGAAAGTTCTCACTAGAAAATTAAAATTCGCAGTGAAGTTATATACGCGATAAGACTGCATGATTACCTATTTTACGTTACACCATTTCTAATGTAACAGTTCTTTATGACTACAGTATATGATGATTTTAGGTGAACTCAAATGTCAGTAAATGTCATCTAAACCGAGAAGAGAGGCAGTTCATTAAAAACCTACAAGTAAAACCTAAACCACCTAGCCTACATGGAAATTCTTAAGCATAATGCTGGAAATATTTTGTTTGCCTGTTCTCTGCTGATGTGAGAGATGTAGACGAAGATCGAGTTTATTTGTGTCTCACTGCTCAGCAGTCATTGGGTGACAAGGGTCGCATTTCTAAGGAAACCAACTTTTCCGCAATTAATCAAGTGGCAATATGAATCTTCACTTAAGTGTCAAGCACAATGTGTCAGTACAAAGTCAAGAAAAGTCAAATAAAATTTGGGGATATTTCCGTAAGTATTGAGAAGGCAACAGTCAATGTCAGGCAACATCAAGTCATGAAATGACAAGAGATATCGTTATCTGGTTCCGTGGAGACTTGCTCGCCTTTGAAAATATGGCTAAAGATCGTTTTGTTGACTTTTTAAAAATTAATTGCCCATCTCTCAACATACCGGCACATGTAACACTTGCTGGAACAGCCCTGGATGGTGTTTACTAATATTTCGTAATCAGCCGAAAATCAGCTGCAAATGTCAATGTACGGAGAAATCCGGCTAATACGGATATCAGTCGAAAATTATGTCAGCCAACCGAAATTTTAAAATCCGGCTAATCCGGTATCACCCGAAAAATTATGTTAGCCAGCCGAAATTTTAAAATCCGGCTAATCCGGATATTAGCCGAAAAATTATGTCAGCCAGCCGTATTTAAAAAAAAATCGACTGGCAGGTCTAGACCCAGGCTCAGGGTAAGGAAAAGGAAGTAACCCAATGCGAAACTCAAAACACGTGCACAGAGCTAAAATTTTTACTGCTTTTGAATGAGCTAAATTTCACACAGTCATTTACAAATGTACAGATCGCATTTCGCATCTATCTTTCAATGGTGACATCAAACTGCAACTGAGAGCGATCCTTTTCAAAGTTGAAAAGAATATAAAATGAGTAAAGATTTGCATGGGACAACAAAGACTGAATATGCTCTCTATAATGAGCATTGAAAAGGAACTTGTAAGCTTACTTAGCTTTACTGACTTTATTGAAAACTTCGCTATGAGAAAAATTCGCAAGCGAAAGTTGTAGGTTGAAATAATAATAATACATATTTTTCATAATTTTTTTTATTTCATATACAGAAAACAATTCGTTACCACTCGAAAAACAAAAGTTTTAAAAAATATATTTTAAAATACGGAATAACGCGTTATTTTTTTTTAAGCGGACTCGTTCGTAACCACAAAACAGCGTACGTCGGGATGGGACCGTCGTAACTGGAGGACTACCTTTATATAAACATGCATATCTATATAAAACGAAATATTAACTCAAATACATTGAATTAATAATTTTCCACTAAAAAAAACACCAACAAAGAAAACCAATCCTTTGAATTTTTCAAAATTATTTTATTATTATTTTTTTTTAAAAATATTTTTTTTGGGGGGGAATAAAAATCGTATTCCCCCACCCCACTGTGGTGGAGGGAGTCGTGAGGTGGGATTCGTCCATGCTGTCGGTGTGTCCTAGGGTTGCCAGATGTCCGGTTTTGTACCGGACTGTCCGGTATTATCGTTATTTGTCCAGTGGAAAAAGGGAAGCAATACCGGACATTTTACATTTAAATATTGTGCCATCGACAAAATTCGACACCTGTGTCCGGTATTTTTGAGACAGCCACCTGGCAATCCTAATGTGTCCAAGCCCAAATGGCTTTATATCTTTTAAAACATAAGACACTGCTACTTTCATGTCCAGCCTTTTGTAAAAGATCTCTCTGCTGCGACTGTTTCTTTTCTTTTTTTCCTAATTTGTTTTAATGTTGTTTGTGTTTTGGGACGGTTTCGTTATTGCTAGTTAACTGATATTTTTTTTAAATAAAAGTTTTCGCGTTTTAACATTTTTCATTGTATTTCTTAATTTCTTTCTAGATGAAAAAAAATTGTCTTCTTTTTTTTCTGACATAAAATCGTACACAGCAACATTTTAGAATCGGATGTCACCCCCTTATGGGTGTCACCCGGGGCGCCCCCCCCCCGCCCCCTAGCGATGCCACTGACTTGCAGGCTTTGTCATAATACACAAGATACCGGTAACACGCGGCCTATACTAGTTTGAAAACTCAAGCTGCCAAGATCCTAAAAAGTTTAGATGCAAACTTCAAAACCTGCGATAGTTGGAGATAATGTATGCATCTGTATTTTCAGATATTGACAGAAGTCGCGGGGATCCACACAGAGGTGTCACAAGGGGGACGGGGGTTCGGGCCACACCGGGTGACAGCATCACAAGGGGGACGGGGGTGCGGGCCACACCGGGTGACAGCATCACAAGGGGGACGGGGGTGCGGGCCACACCGGGTGACAGCATCACAAGGGGGACGGGGGTGCGGGCCACACCGGGTGACAGCATCACAAGGGGTGAAACCAAAATGAAAAATTATGTGTTCCCGTTATTTGGCACTGGGAGAGTCTGAAGGGTCTATGGGGTAAGTCGTGAGGGGGGAAGGTGACACCATAGGATAGGGGTTGCCAGACCTGTAGTAACTGAGAGCCACTTTAAAGTAGGGGGGTGACACCATAGGCCAGGGGTTGCCAGACCTGTAGTAACTGAGAGCCACTTTAAAGTAGGGGGGTGACACCATAGGATAGGGGTTGCCAGACCTGTAGTAACTGAGAGCCACTTTAAAGTAGGGGGGTGACACCATAGGATAGGGGTTGCCAGACCTGTAGTAACTGAGAGCCACTTTAAAGTAGGGGGCGGGTGCCCCCCAATTCACTTTAATCCCTCCCTTTCTTACCCACATTCTCCCAAAAACCTACTTTTTTTCACCAACTGCAATTGTATGCCTCCCATAGTCACTACAATCTCTCCCACCCCCTACCTAATATTTTATCCCCACTTCACTTTTTATCCCACCCATTACTACCCATTCTCCCCAGCCAAAACCCTTAAGGTTTTATCCCCCCCACTTAATTTAATCCCACACAAACTACCAACACCCCCAAAAACCCTAAATAATTAGACCCATTCCACTAAAACCAACCCCTACACCTCTCTCCCCACCACCGCACCCCCCCCCCCCCCCCACCCCCACACCACTCCCCCCCCCCCCCCCCCCCCCCCCCCCCCTTCCCCCCCCCCCCCCCCCCCTTCGTCCGCCCAAACCCGAGCCCCCGGTGCACCTGACTATCTCTGGGGGCCGGGTAGGTGGGTGGTGACACCCATAGGCCACAGGGTTTTGCCAGACCTGTAGTAACTAGAATGCCACTTGATAGTTGGGGAACGAAGTGACACAACCCTAGGCCAGGGGGCAATCCCCCCCAAGAGATAGCCAGACCTGTAGTAACTCCCCCCCCCCCGAGAGCCACTTTAAATTAGGGGGGTGTGACACCATTATGCCTGCGGAGGCCCCAACCACATCAAAAAATAAATAAACATAAAACGCACAACCCCCCCCCGAACCCACCAATTTCCTGTACCTTTTCAAAAAATAAAATAAAACAAAAATTTAATAGAAAATCAAAAAAAAAAAAATTTCAAAAGTAGGACCCCAGACACGAAAATAGGTAGTAATCACGAGGAGCCACTATCTAAAAGCATACAGAGACTAGTCGGGAAAATAGTAGGAGGGGGATTTAAAATGGAAGAGGAGGGAAGGGGAGGAGAGAAGGGAGAGGGGCGGGGAAGAGAAGAAACCGATCAATGGGTTCGTGGGCAAGGTAAAGGTATTTAAAAAGTTAGTATTTTATATTAGTGTATGCGGCTGCGGAAAAAGAAACAGAAAAAACGAGAGGCGGGAGGCGAACGGTTCATTTCAGGTGAGCAGAAGTGGGGTGGGGTTAAGTATGTAGGATTATGTAACATTAGATATGCGGCTCTGGCGAGATCCTGCGAAAAAATGTATGCCAGTAGAAAAACAACTGCCCAGCTTCCTAGTTCTGCAGTGTAATTAACCCCATGTCTAACCCCCCAAAAATAAGAATTAGGTCTAGAGGTCTAAGTTCTATGCGAGGTTTCTCACACGGCTTCCTGAATATCGCTCCCAAATTGCAAAGATAGATTAAGTAAGAAAAGTAGCATACCACAACCACGTTATATAAGAGAAACTCCCCCACACAGACGAAGAGTGGTTTTGTACTGCCCCAGTCTCGCCAGCTTAACTTAGCGTATGTTTTATTTTACCAAGTAATGTTTTGGTTTTTTCTTCGCGCACGTAAAAACTTGCCGCAAGTATTGGTTTTGACACAAGAGTGAAGTGTCTGCAAGTCAGTTGGTCCAGTTAACTCTTTGTTGGTCTCTGTTTAATGCTCAGTTCATCTTTCTGGTGCATGTTGTAGACTCCAGTATATTATTAGTTGCATAAGAAAGTATTATTTATTATGAGTGACCTCATAAAAAATATTCATTGATCCAAATTGTGTTATAAACTAAGAATTAATTTGTTAACTCTCGCACTAAAAATATATAATTGTATCTCAATTTTACTGATCTGCTCTTTTTCAAACTTTCTCCCGCCCTCTTGGGTGTGGCATAATAAATTCGGTGCTCTCAGATTCTTACTCCACTTTATTAAAAATCACATTTTAATCGCGTGTGCTTTCTGTAGGCATGTACTTCTTCGTCAGTTTAATGCCCAATATTTGGTAGGAGAGGGAGGGCGGCATCTTGGTGCGCAAAGGTGGGTATACGAGTCGGCTGCTTGCTGGATGACTGTCTCCTTACAAAGAAGCAAAGAGTTTATATTAAAAAAACAGATGAGACAAACTGATGCTTAAAAGGAAAGAAAATCTTGAAAGAAAAATATCAGAATTAAAGTTTAATCCTTTAGTGCATATTAAATTCCTATATGATTATGTTATATAGGTTTAAATTTTTTATATATTTGTATATTTTTATTGTGTAGTATACTCCTCATCTATTTTTTATGTCACCCTGTTGTATCTTTATTAGTTTGGGTTTATTTGTTATTATGTTTATAATTTTTCCTTAGTTTAGTCGTGCATGATAACGCAATCATGAAAAGTAAACTTCTGCGCCTTGGATTTTTTTTTTTATAAATTGTTGTTTAATGTTTGTGTTTATAGTGGCTATTATCACTAGTGGTGTTGGTTGTAATATTTTTAAGTTTGTAGTTGTAGATAAATAGCAATGTTCTGTATCTGTCTCTTGTTGCTCACACGGGCGGGATGCGCCGTTATTATTTAATATTTAGTTATTGTTTTTTAGTTAGGGGGTTGGTATGGTTCATTGTTTTTTTATTTTTTATCTTTGTATTTTGTTTTATGTTATTTTTTGGTAGTTTGTCTAATGCAGGGGGGTTGGGAATGTAACATTAAGAAGACAACGTGTTTTTCTAATTTAATGTCGGTTGGTTGTCCCATGATGGTTTGTTTTGGTTGATAATTAAAAAAAGGTGTATGGATTTTATTTAAAATAAAAAAAAAAATAAAGAAAAATGAAAATAGTATGTTGTAAGAAAACCGAATTA
>CALYLW010001362.1:0-193523 GCA_944989445.1 Ampullaceana balthica | reverse complement strand
ATTGTGGGCCCACAACTTCAAAGTCAGCTCCAATCAAGACTAAATCAGGTGAGATGATCACAGAACGAGACAAGCAGATGCGGCGCTGGACTGAGCACTATCTAGAACTCTATGCGACACAGAATGTAGTATCTGACTCTGCCATAGAAAGAATACCAGATCTACCAGTTCTAGATCAGCTTGATGCTACACCGGCAATAGAGGAGCTTGGTAGGGCTATCGATCATCTGAGAAATGGAAAGGCCCCAGGCAACGATGGCATTCCTGCAGAAGTCCTTAAGCACGGCCAGCCAGCACTACTGAAGCCTCTGCACGAACTCATATGCGATTGCTGGGAATGCGGTCACATCCCACAGGACATGCGTGACGCCAAAATAGTTACGCTTTATAAGAACAAAGGAGATCGCCGCGATTGCAATAACTATCGTGGTATCTCCTTACTGAGTATTGTGGGAAAGGCTTTTGCCAGAGTGATCCTTGCACGCCTGCAAATTCTGGCGCAAAATGTCTACCCAGAATCACAATGCGGTTTTCGGGCTGGCCGGTCAACAATGGACATGATCTTCTCACTCCGTCAGCTACAAGAGAAATGTCGGGAGCAACAGAAAGCCCTCTTTGTTGCCTTCATAGATCTAACAAAGGCATTTGACCTGGTCAGCCGCGAGGGTCTGCTACGTATATTGGAAAAAATAGGATGCCCGCCGCGGCTTCTCTCCATCATCGAGTCCTTCCACACCAATATGCACAGCACAGTGCTCTTCGATGGTGCCACCTCAGAACCCTTCCCAGTCTGTAGCGGAGTCAAACAGGGGTTGTGTACTGGCTCCAACACTCTTCGGTATCTTTTTCTCGATGCTACTGCGTCATGCATTCGAGGACTGTTTCGAGGGTGTAAACATCCATACCAGGGCGGATGGAAATCTGTACAACATCAGCCGTCTCCGTGCAAAGAGAAAAGTGGAAAATGTTTTAATTAGAGAGCTGCTCTTCGCGGATGACGCAGCCCTTACCTCACATTCAGAGATAGGTCTCCAACTTTTGGTCGACAAGTTCTCAGAGGCATGCAAAGATTTTGGTCTAACGATAAGCCTCAAAAAGACCAACATTATGAGACAAGGAACTGACTGCTTCCCAGCAATCTCCATTGAGGGAAACACCTTGGATGTCGTCGATGATTTTACCTACCTTGGCAGTAACATCACAAGCACACTCTCCCTGGAAAAGGAAATTGAAACCAGAATCGGCAAGGCTTCATCATTAATGGCTAGGCTGAATAAAAGAGTGTGGAACAATGCACAGCTCACTGCTAGGACAAAAATCACTGTGTACCAGGCCTGCGTGCTCAGCACACTCCTCTATGGCAGCGAGTGCTGGACGACCTATGCCAAACAAACAAAGCAACTCAACAGCTTCCACTTACGATGCTTGCGCAGGATTCTGCACATCAAGTGGCAGGACAAGATAACGAATGTCGAGGTACTCAGAAGGAGTCATATGCTGAGCATGCACTCAATCCTGAGTGAGAGGCGCCTGCGGTGGCTGGGACATGTCCGCAGGATGAACTCGGAGCGCATTCCAAGAGCCCTGCTTTACGGTGAGCTGGCAACTGGTGTGCGGAAGAGAGGACGCCCCTGCTTGCGCTTCAAGGATGTCTGCAAGAAAGACATGAGTCTGGCGCAGATAGACCATAAAACGTGGGAAACCATTGCTGAGGAACGCACCTCCTGGCGGGCTAAAGTACGCGAGGGCATCCAAGTCGCGGAAGCTTCCCTTACAGTCAAGAGCGAGGAGAAAAGGGCCAGGAGAAAGGGGAAGGGGGGCAGAGGAGCAGGAGGAAACGCCATCATCCCATGAGGATGGACGGATGCCATATATATATATATATATATATATATATATATATATATATATATATATATGCGTATTTAAACAAAAGCTCGTTTGTACGTTGGTGTGAGAACTACGCTCAGGCAGCGACCAGCAACATCAACAAATATAAGGAAAGTGCAAGCATTGCTCATAGCTGTGTTCTTCTGTGAATTGGCGAAATCAGTGGTTCTAAGTCTGCAAGTCACGATCCCATACGGAGTCTAGTTTCGTTTATCTATTGGTCCAGCTTCGTGCATCTGTTAGTCCACTTTAATACGCTTACTTGTCCAATTTCGTACATATGTATGTCAAGTTTGACATGCCTTCTGTATATACGGAGCGACTGTAACAGATAATATAACAAAAAATCAAATTTGACTTGGGAGTTTGACGTTTAATCTGTCTAGACTAACATCAAAGTAACTATATTTTAAAAAACAACAAAAACAACAAATAACCAGCTTACTCCAAACCCTAATAATTAAATAATTCGTTACAGAGGTAGGTACCCAGTCCGTTACAGAGGGAGGTACCCAGTTCGTTACAGAGGGAGGTACCCAGTTCGTTACAGAGGGAGGTACCCAGTCCGTTACAGAGGTAGGTACCAAGTCCGTTACAGAGGTAGGTACCAAGTCCGTTACAGAGGTAGGTACCCAGTCCGTTACAGAGGGAGGTACCAAGTCCGTTACAGAGGTAGGTACCAAGTCCATTACAGAGGTAGGTACCAAGTCCGTTACAGAGGGAGGTACCCAGTCCGTTACAGAGGTAGGTACCAAGTCCGTTACAGAGGTAGGTACCAAGTCCTTTACAGAGGTAGGTACCAAGTCCGTTACAGAGGTAGGTACCAAGTCCGTTACAGAGGTAGGTACCAAGTCCGTTACAGAGGTAGGTACCAAGTCCGTTACAGAGGTAGGTACCCAGTCCGTTACAGAGGTAGGTACCCAGTTCGTTAAAGAGGTAAGTACCCAGTTCGTTACAGAGGGAGGTACCCAGTCCGTTACAGAGGTAGGTACCCAGTCCGTTACAGATGTAGGTACCCAGTCCGTTACAGGGGTCGCTCCACAACAACTGAGCGACTGTTGAAGAAACGCCACATTTTTTTCTGGACAAGATGGCAAAACACATTTCGACCTTGAAGCAAGTGTGTCCCAGTGTTTTGGACAAGATGGGAAAACACGTTTTGACCTTGAAGCAAGTGTGTCTCCGAGTTCATCGGGTGCACCATACCTCTGACGTCAGGCGTCCATTGCAGACGATCGAAGCGGAAACTGACAACAACAGACGGCAGCAGCGACACAAGTCACGTGGCGAGTGGAACAGGTAGACAAATATAGTTTGTGGTTACCTGTTGACTCAAGAGGTCGTCACTCTCGGAACGTGTAGATCGGAGTAATACAGTACGTCAGAAATTTCGATCTCAAATTGGGATGCTGGGACCCTGAAATCAAAACTTCATTTGGCATTTTAAGCAAAATAAGCTAGATCAGTGCTTCTCAAACTTTTTAGTATGATGGAACGGCAGGAATTTTTCCATTACACCAGGGACCGGTCAACTGTACTGACATGGTGATGTAATTTATTATATTTTATTTGTTTCGTTTTGTGTGCTTATTGCCGAAAAACTAAACATATTCTTAAGGGTTAGTATTAATGTTTGCAAATGGAGGATTATAATTATATTTTTCTGTCATTTCTTGATAACTTCTGCGGACCGACATCGGCCCGCGGACCACCATCGGCCCGCGGACCACCATCGGCCCGCGGACCACCACTTTGCGTAGCACTGAACTAGATGACATTGTAAAGAAAAAAAGGATAGAGACTTACAACGATAGGTGCGCTGAGCGGCATGGAGGCCCGTCGTGGAGGCCCGTCATGGAGGCCCGTCATGGCGGCCCGTCATGGCGGCCCGTCATGGAGGCCCGTCGTGGAGGCCCGTCATGGAGGCCCGTCATGGCGGCCCGTCATGGAGGCCCGTCATGGAGGCCAGTCATGGAGGCCCGTCATGGAGGCCCGTCATGGAGGCCAGTCATGGAGGCCCGTCATGGAGGCCCGTCATGGAGGCCAGTCATGGAGGCCCGTCATGGAGGCCCGTCGTGGCGGCCCGTCGTGGAGGCCCGTCATGGAGGCCCGTCCTGGAGGCCCGTCATGGAGGCCCGTCATGGAGGCCCGTCATTGCGGCCCGTCATGGAGGCCAGTCATGGAGGCCACGGTGGACAATCCACACACAAAGTGCGGCCTACATCACAAAGGTAGTCAATCCACGTACAAAGTGTTGCCTACATCAGTTCTTCTCAAACTTTTTAGCATGGTGGACCGGCAGGAATTTTTCTATTGCACCAGGGACCGGTGAACTATTTTCACTATACTGACGTGGTAGCGAAATGTAATTTACAGTTTTTTATTTATTTCATTTATGTTCTTATTAACGAAAATTTAACATATTCTGTAGTGTTAGTGTTAATGTTTGAAAATAAGGGATTATAAATATGTTTTTTGTCCTTTCTGATAACTTCTGTGGACCAGCAGCGGATGGCCCACGGACCGGCACCGGTCCGCGGACCACCACTTTGAGAAGCACTGGCTTACATCATGAAGGTAGACAATCATGACACAATGTGCGGCTTACATGACAAAGTTTAGCCTACATCATGAAGGTAGACAATCTGACACAATGTGCGGCTTACATGACAAAGTTTAGCCTACATCATGAAGGTAGACAATCATGACACAATGTGCGGCTTACATGACAAAGTTTAGCCTACATCATGAAGGTAGACAATCACGACACAATGTGCGGCTTACATGACAAAGCTTAGCCTACATCATGAAGGTAGACAATCTGACACAATGTGCGGCTTACATGACAAAGTTTAGCCTACATCATGAAGGTAGACAATCACGACACAATGTGCGGCTTACATGACAAAGTTTAGCCTACATCATGAAGGTAGACTATCCACATACAAAGTTATGTTTAAGACCCAAAGGCAGTGGTCGGGAAACGTTTTGTCTGAGAGAGCCATAAACACCACATATTTTGAAAAGTTAGTCTGTGAGAGCCATACATATTTCTTAAAACTAAAAATTCAAGTAAAAGTGTTGATTTTGTGTAATTTCAACACTAAAAGCACAATAATTATAGCTCTGAAATCTTTTTAATATCACTGTCATGCTGTTGCTAAACTAATCAATAATGAGTATTACTTACCATTAATGCGACTTATGGTGCTGCATGGATTTACTTATGGCTTTGTTTGATACGTGGTGAGGTTAATCTTCATGCAGGCGTTGAGACTTCCATCCGTTAAACGTGATCGGTGGTTGATCTTGATGTTCTTTAGATGTGAGAAAGGCTGCTCGCATGTATACGTAGAGCCAAACATTGGCAGTACAGCAATAATCACACGCTGCAGTGTGTGGTATGTGACGGGTAGCCCGTTCCAAGTTTTGACAATCAGGTGGTCTGCGTGGTTAAGCTTTTAAATCCCTTATATCAACTTCGAAATCTTGTCGTTCGTCGTCGGGCGGAAAAACAAAAGTAAATAAAACAAACCCGTAAAAACAAAGTTTTTGACTATAAATACCTTATATATGAGACATAACTAACAGTATTCATTATTTTCTAACGTGACAAACATTTACAGACTGAATCTGTCTTAACTCAACTTGGCTTCATAACCCGAGTCTGGTCGTCGATCGCTAGATCGAGCTCAGCGTGACACGTAAAATGTAAACAAAAACACGCCGGTACTTCGATGGGTCGCGTCAACGCGTCAACTCAAACTCTCACGTGGGAAAAAAAACAATAACAACCCGTGAATTTGAATTACATACGTTATATAATGATAAACTAAAAATGCATTAATTTAATTACGGTACGTTCGATCGATCTGAAATTTTGATACGATGCATGCATTGTTAGGTGAGACGGGTCCGTGTGCCAAATTTCAGCTCGATCGGATCACCGGGAATTGGGTCATTTTTGACTTTTGTTTTTCTGCCCGCCCATGAGATGACGATAGACAGAGAGAGACGGTGGTGAAGTTAATATAAGGGATTTAAAAATGACACACTTCCCGTGATGCTATCGAGCTGCAAGTTTGCACATGGACTCGTGTCTCTAACAATGCATCGCATCAAAATTTCAGATCGATCTAATGTACCGTAATTAAATTAATGCATTTTTAGTTTATCTCTATATAACTATATGTAGAGGCCTGCTTTTTTGAATTCACGTTTCACGCTGAGTTAAGTCCAGCAATCCGTGACCACACCGTTTTTTACAGCCAAGGGAGATCAGTCGGCTTCAGTCTGTAAAGGTTTGTCGCGTTTGAACATAATCAATACTTTTAGTTATGTCTCATATATAAGGGATTTATAGTCAAAAACTTTGTTTTTACGGGTTTGTTTTATTAAATCCCTTATATTAACTTCACCGTCATGTTGTGATCTCTTGTTCAGTCGGGCGGAAACACAAAAGTAAAATATGACCCACTTTCCGTGATGCTATCAATGCATTTTTAGTTTATCTCTATATAGCATGTATAGCCGGGTCACTGGAGTTCACTCCAGCCATCCATGACCATATCCCGTGTTTAATTCAAGGGTAGTTCAGTCAGTTTCAGTCTGTAAATGTTTACGCTAGTGTGTCGCATGGTACATATCAAATTGATCGTCAACAATACTTTTAGTTATGAATCATATATAAGGGATTTATAGTCAAAAACTTTGTTTACTACTTTACTCTTGGTTCTTCTATCCTCTAGTGTTTCAAGGTTTAATGATTTAACTAATGGTGTTATTCTTGTCAGTTTTGAATATTCTCCAGTAATGAATCTGGCAGCTCTTTTTTGAATTTGTTCTAGTTTATCAATGTTTTCTTTGGTGTATGGGTCCAATACAGAAGATGCATATTCTAATACAGGTCTCACCAAAGTGAGGTAGCATTTTAGTTTTATATCTCTATTACGTTTGTAAAAGTTTGTTGACATTTTTCTGGGTGGAAAGACATGCTCCAATTAGTTTCCCATTCTTCTAAGTCTTTTTGTAAAATATTGCTATCTTGGTCTGATTTAACTGTTCTATAGATTATACAATCATCAGAAAATAACCTAACTTTTGTTCCTGTTGAGATGTTGTTGGGTAAATCATTTATATAAATTAAAAGGAGTAAGGGACTTAGCACAGTTCCTTGTGGAACTCCTGAATTGACCTTTATTGGTGCAGATTTAGATCCATTAATTATTACAGTTTGCGCCCTACCCAAAAGGAAGTCTTGGATCCACTGATGTAAGAGGCCTGAGATTCCAAAGTAGTTTAAGTTTTTTAAGTAAACTAAGGTGGTGAACTTTGTCAAATGCTTTTGAGAAGTCTAGTAATATTGTGTCTATTTTATCATTATTGTCTAAGCCTTTTGATATTTCATCTATTAAACCTATTCATTGTGTTTCGCATGATCTGTTTTTTCTAAAGCCGTGTTGATGTGGGCATAGGGCATTATATTTGTCTAGGTGGTTAACTATTGTACTATATATTATGTGTTCTAGTAATTTACAGGTGAACACATTCTGGTGTAGGATGCAATGAAAGCTTATGATGCGTCTGTTTTCATGTACTATATATTATGTGTTCTAGTAATTTACAGGTGAACACATTCTGGTGTAGGATGCAGTGAAAGCTTATGATGCGTCTGTTTTCATGCTCACAAAGAAGAGATAAATCACTGACGTCTGTTGACTCATCCAAAGCGAAAGAAAAAAACGGTGCCGCATTTATGTCCTTCACTTGCATTTCCTCAATTTGATTTGACATCATGATGCCACGATCGTGAACAGTTCTTGCCGACAGAGGCATTTCTTTTATCCGTTTAATTATTTTGTCCTTTATTGGAGTAGTCATCAAAAAGTTCATTGGTAACATCAAGCATGAATGATTTGGCATTCTGTGAATCTTTCAGTTTCTTACAATATCTAAAGCACCAACAAAGCTAGCTGAATTCCAGTGAACTTTTTGGGTCCAAACACGGATTTGCTGCTGACCAGCTTGCACTCTAGATAGCAATTCTCGACATGCTTTCTTCCTGCTGTCTCCCTCAGGATAGTTCAATGCAAATGTAGAATGGTGTGTCTCAAAGTGTCGCTTTACATTTGACCGTTTTATAGACGTAATTTTATCACTGCATATTAAACACACCACAGAACCCATTCTCTCCATAAAGACAAATTCCTCCGCCCATCCCTGCTGAAAAGTACGATACTCATCGTCTTTCTTTCTTTTAGCCATCTTGTCAAAAAGGTTTCTAAAATTGGTTAGCTTAGAACGCGATTAAAACGAAAGTTTATTTTCTGATACGACTACAATCATTTGTGTGGACCCTTTTACACATGCACACACCCTCCGCTATTTTCGAAAGCAATTTACACCAACTCCACTTGAACAATGTATTTTTGCCACTTTTCCACAGAAATCACTGACATCACTTTGATCCTGAATTCCAAAATCTCTCTCCCTAACCCCTGACCTTGATTATTTCATGTATTATATCACGTATGGGGCCGTCCTTAAAATGTACGTCACGCTCCGAGGGGGGGGGTCTAAGAAAGTGTGACACTTTGTGACAGGGGGGAGGGGGGGGGTCAGGCCATGTGTGATGTCACACATTTATTTTTTAAATTATTTTTTTCTAATTTATTTATATTTTTTTAGTAGAATTTAAATAGCTTTAAAAATAATTTTCAAATTTTTTTTGATAAATTAGAATTAGTTCTATGTCAAAATAGCATGAAATGCGTATCTCCTGAATGTGTTCTTCATAAATCTGAATTGGATGCAGCAGGACTAATATTACAAATATAAGGATCAGGTATGGTTTGACAATCATGTTCGCACCAGCCAATATTTCACTCAAATTGTTAAATATCAGGACATGAAATGTTGCGACAAAGCACGAAGCTCATATTTCAACGTTTTACCTTCAAGATTCTTCCCCTCCTCCAATCCCAATCAACCAAATATTTGATGGACTCAAAGCTTCAGAAAGATGCAGATTCTCATAAATGTCCTTCCTTGTTTGTAGCACAAACTCTCAAATTTGATGACATTATGCCAAGATCAACAGGAGTTTTCAAAGTACATTCATATGATTACCAGCTTTTTTGATCTACTTTGCAAAGTAGGTCACTTATATTTAGCCTCACAAACAATTTTGAAGAAACATACAGGACAACAAAGAGCTCGGGCTCAGGAGAATGTGCCCACCCAAACTGTTCAAGAATCAACTCAGATAAAAAGCATCCGTCCTTTAGAATCACTTCTAGAAGGCAAAGAGAAGCTATGGCAGTTATTGCCAGAAGAGAAAATGCACATACAGAGGCTGTTGAGTGGCTAGATGAGGACGAGTTGATCTGTCTGCAATTATCCTTCCAGGAAACGATGATGGTGAAAGAATGATGTCAGTCGTAACTATGGATGAAAACTTCATTTCACCGTTGTAAGATGATGTCCAGTGAATATTTTTGAATGAAACATAATTCATAGGACCATAATAAACATATTCAATATAGCACAAGAGTTGGTCACATAATTTGTCAATCTAGTCTTTTTTTTTAAAGTCAAATTGTTTTGTTTTCTTTGTATTATTTAATCTCTGGGTGAGGTCAAGTTTCGCTAATCTACTTATTATCCTGTGTCAATAGATTGCATAATCGGAAGATTATCTAAAACTTAACCTCACTCATTGTAAATGAAAAGTTAGCAGAGAAATTATGTGTATTATACAATTGTCAAGTGTAATTTTTGCAATTTTTCTTTTCAAATTTGATCTAGATTGAATTACTATTTCATTGAATAACTGTGACAACTGTTGCCAATTAACTATTCTACTATTAAAGTCATTTTAATAATATGATAGTTCTTTTAAGTGGGGGTGTACGGGATTTTGGCTCCAGCTCCGGCAAATCCGGAATCCGGCTATTTAAAAAAAATCCGGCTCTGGCTTCGACTCCGGCAGGTTTCACTTTATAAATCCGGCTGGCCGGTAGATTCCTAATTTATATATATATTCATATTGGCTCCGGCAAATCAGGAATCCGGCCATTTTAAGAAATCTGATACCGGCTCCAGCCGGATTTCACTTCATAAATCCGGCCAAATTCAGCTCCGGCCGGATTTCAAAGTTTTGAATCTGGTACATCCCTACTTTTAATTGGAAAGTTTATATTTTAATACAGTTTAATGGTGAAGTGTAATTTAATTATTAAATTAATTATTTTAATTAGGTGTTAATTTTAAAAAAAATTCGAAAGTGTGACGTACTTCAGGGGGGGGGGTCCAGAGATTTGTGACAGTTTGTGACAGGGGGGAAGGGGGGGTCAAAAATGGTCAAAAATAGCGTGACGTACTTTATGGACGGCCCCTATGGCTCTCCTCATTGCTATTCGGATAAAATTGATTGGTCAACCAACATGCGACCTCCAAAACTTTTCCCGCTTCGAAACTTTCAAGAATGTTTTACATTAAAAAAAAGAAAAAATAATAACAACAATATTGACTTGTGACAAGTGTTGTTTTTGTTTTTTAATTAAAAAATAAAATATGTTTTTTCCCAATAATTATTAAGATCAAAGGAGTCTGATGAAATTTTTTCCCTTTATAATGAACATTTTTCTGCGAGCTAGATGCTGCCACCAAAAGAGCCATAAATGGCTCGCGAGCCATGGTTTCACGTCCCTGCCCAAATGGTTCTCACAGCATTCATGAGTTCAAGATGTTTTGCTACTTAACAAAATTTACAAATCCAAGTTGAAACGAACAGACACTTGAGAAAGGCTGTGTTATTTTGGAGCTTTTAGGAGAATTTTGTTTATTTAGTTCGCCGTGTAATGTACTCTAAGTTCTTAGGTTTTTATTTAGGTCGCTGTGTAATGTACTCTAAGTTTTTAGGTTTTTATTTAGTTCGCTGTGTAATGTACTCTAAGTTCTTAGGTTTTAACAAAAACTGAATTATAATATGCCACGATCTCCCTTCCGTGACGTTCACCTCAACAGGAACATAGGCTGGGAGGTGGCGATTCATAGCCAGGGAGGGGGCGATTCATAGCCAGGGAGGGGGCGATTCATAGCCAGGGAGGGGCGATTCATAGCCAGGGAGGGGGCGATTCATAGCCAGGGAGGGGGCGATTCATAGCCAGGGAGGGGGCGATTCATAGTCAGGGAGGGGGCGATTCATAGCCAGGGATGTGGCCATACATAGCCATCAAGGTGGCCATTCATAGCCAGGAAGGTGGCCATTCATAGCCAGGGAGGTGGCCATACATAGCCAGGAAGGTGGCCATACATAGCCAGGTAGGTGACCATTCATAGCCAGGAAGGTGGCCATACATAGCCAGGGAGGTGGCCATTCATAGCCAGGAAGGTGGCCCATACATAGCCAGGCAGGTGGCCATTCATAGCCAGGAAGGTGGCCATTCATAGCCAGGAAGGTGGCCATACATAGCCAGGGAGGTGGCCATTCATAGCCAGGAAGGTGGCCATACATAGCCAGGGAGGTGGCCATTCATAGCCAGGAAGGTGGCCATACATAGCCAGGGAGGTGGCCATTCATAGCCAGGAAGGTGGCCATACATAGCCAGGGAGGTGGCCATTCATAGCCAGGAAGGTGGCCATACATAGCCAGGGAGGTGGCTATTCATAGCCAGGAAGGTGGCCATACATAGCCAGGGAGGTTGCCATTCATAGCCAGGAAGGTGGCCATACTTGGCCAGGAAGGTGGCCATACATAGCCAGGAAGGTGGCGTGTATAAGAAACATTTAAATATGTTTGTAATCCGAGTAAAGCTTTATTAAAAAAAAACAATTTAAAAGAAAGCTTGGGCTGAAAAACGAGATGCGTGACAAGGTTGAAATATTTGACCAGTTTTGTACGCTTACGCATGGTCCAGTTTCATACATCTATTGGTCCAGTTTCATACATCTAATGGTCCAGTTTCATATACATCTATTGGTCAAGTTTCATACATGTATTGGTCCAATTTTATACATGTATTGGTCCAATTTCATACATGTAATTTCCAGATTCATACATGTATTGGTCCAATTTCATACATGTATTGGTCCAATTTCATACATGTATTGGTCCAGTTTCGTACATGTATTGGTCCAGTTTCATACATGTATTGGTCCCATTTCATACATGTATTGGTCCAATTTCATACATCTATTGATCCAGTTTAGCCTCCGGGTCCTGTTAGGTAAGTCTACGCTAGTGAATACAATTTTTTTTAAACTAGAGATTATGGTGAAACTTTGTGAACTATTCGGATATAAGGTTCATGAAAATGATCACTCAAAATATTGTGTGTGGAGGGAGTCGCGGAAGTGAATGAAGTGTGTGCCCGTGTGTGCCCAACTCATTTGTTATAGTGATATATGTATTTGATGTTGTTATAGTGATACATGTATTTGGTGTTGTTATAGTGATACACGTATTTGGTGTTGTTATAGTGATACGTGTGTTTGGTGTTGTTATAGTGATACATGTATTTGGTGTTGTTATAGTGATACATGTATTTGGTGTTGTTATAGTGATACATGTATTTGATGTTGTTATAGTGATACATGTATTTGGTGTTGTTATAGTGATACATGTATTTTGTGTTGTTATAGTGATACACGTGTTTGGTGTTGTTATAGTGATACATGTATTTGATGTTGTTATTGTGATACATGTGTTTGGTGGTGTTATAGTGATACGTGTGTTTGGTGTTTTTATAATGATACATTATGTGTTTAATGTTATTCAAATGGTTTTGCTTATGTTTCTTTTGAATTTCATTTATTATATTAATTTTATGGATTGCTCACTTTTTATGCTCTTTGTTCAATATTGTTCTAGTTTAGCATTGACCTTACAATGTGTTTATAATTGCGACCATGCAGATGTTTATTACTGTAACTGCACAGTTTGCTGATGATTGTGTCAATTAAGAGTGTTTACTCCAGGTCATAGTAATACGTAGGTGAGTATATTTTTTTTTACCACAGGTCACAGTAAAACGTTGGTAACTAATTTTTACCCCAGGTTGCAGAAAAATGTACGTCAGTATTTTTCTTTTACAGCAGGTCAAAGTAAAACTAAGGTCACTATTTTTTATTTTTTTTTAAACCTCAGGTCACATATTGTTTTTGCAAGTCACAGTTTACCCAGGTCAGTAGCCTCTTCCTAGCCGCCTCGTCTTAGCCACCTGTGTCCTGTTACAAGAAGGAAGTAGTCCCATATTGTGGCTGCAGTGCCGCGCATTGATCTGGCGCCGTCTGTCATCTCTTATAATCTAAATGTCGAGTGTCAGTCAAGGTTTGATAACCTGGCTTTTACTTAATTTCTTCTGTCATGACAAAAGCGAGCCTGGCCTTACGTTTACCTACATTCTGATGTCATGACAAATGTCAGCCTGGTTTGACATTTACCCAAACACCTGATGTCATGACAAATGTGAGCCTAGCCTACACTTGACATTCAGAGTACTTGTCCCTTTGTTTGCCACCTCACCGAATGACGTATGCAACAGACTGCGATAGACCAGAGTCTAGTGGAATAATGGCGCAACGGAATCTCAAAGACGAGATGACCGCATATGCTGGTCATGTTATACTTGTGCCTTGTTGAGGCCTGAAAATCCTAGAACTTTATTTACTGATACGTCATGATGCGAACAATATGTGAGGGTTCAGTCCAGTGGGTCTCAGATCCTTTTTCCCACACATCCAAAATTTGGGGCATGCTAATTGCCGTAAGTTTATGGTTGGAGATGAATGACGTCAAAACATCAGACTGGATTCTGCCGTGATGACGTGTCTAACGATTTGTGCAGACGGCCAATGAGTATCTCAGCAACTCAGGTGTTAGTAGTGTGTGACCTGATAGCGAGATCACTCCTGTACCAACCTTATCTACAGATAGAGTGCAATCACAAAGATAAATCATGTACTAACCTATCGCAGATAGAGTGCTATCACAAAGATAATCCTGTACCAAGCTATCACATAATAATTAGAGTTTAATCAGTAAGAGCCTTATCTTACCATTACCTTATCAGTTACAGGCACTCCTTCTATACAGAAGATTATTGCGTCCTACGCGTATCCACGGTTAAGTCTAGTTTTGCATTTTACTCGAGTTTTGAATGTTGATAGAGTGGACAGTACCGACATACAGTACTTTAGCTGTGAGTACCGACTACCGACCACAGTACTTGTGAGTACCGACTACCGACCGCAGTACTTTAGCTGTGAGCACTGACTACCGACTGTAGTACTAAGCTGTGAATACTGACTACGACCACAGTACTTTGTTGTGAGCACTGACTACCGACTGTAGTACTTAAGCTCTCTGAGTTCTCATAACACTTTCAGATCTGAACATCGGGACGTCAAGCACTTGTTAGGGAGTAGCACTCACAACCATTGCGTGATTTATCAAACCTGCCCAAAAGCTCACATATAAAAGTTCTGACAAAGTCATTTATCCGACGTTCAAATCCGAACACATTCATATACAGGATACATTTCCCCCTCAATCCCTTCCCCCCACACACATATTATTGTTAAAATAGATAAAATGTGAATCAGAGTACGATTTTAAAACAATATAACCAATTAGAAAACTTTGAAATACATGTTTTAAAAATGTTTTTTCTGTGTAAGTCAGGCCAGCCACTAAAAAATGAACATGATGAGCTCCCCTGGTATTGATTCAAGCCTCATTCCTGCATGTGCGCTCAGCACGCACATTGGGACTATCAAATGAGGCTCTTGGCTTACTTTCAATTGGCCAGCGGTGATTTGAAGATCAGCTCTTTAACAGGTGTTACGAGTTTCAAGGTGCGTTAGTTACGTAGGTGGAACACGGTAACGAGTACCGACCACAGCACTTTAGCTGTGAGTACTCAGTACCGACACAGCACTTTAGCTGTGAGTACTCAGTACTGACCACAGCACTTTAGCTGTTAGTACTCAGTACCGACACACAGCACTTTAGCTGTGAGTCGTTATAACACTTTCAGATTTTTGTTAAGTAACAGTAGTCAGTACCGACCACAGTACTTACGATGTGAATGACGCACTGTGAGTTCTTATAACACTTTCACACTTCTAAACAAGTGCAAAGAAATATTTTACTAGATGTAGTTTAGAAGTTTAGGTGTTCATTTTCAAGAATGAAATAAAATTCACATTACATCTCCCAATGCCCAGCATTAGTTTTTTTTATTTTTTTATGTGTGTGTGGGTTAATTTTAAGCCATCACCGCCGCGGCCCGATTTCGCCACTTGTCTCAACGAACTGTTCGTTATCGGTTTAGGTATCTGTAAATTTCCCGCACCACCGAGTACTAGGTGAGCCACGCCTATGATGGTCCCACCAACCAGTACTAGGCGTGCCACGCCGATGATGGTCCCACCAACCAGTACTAGCGCGTACCACGCCGATGATGGTCCGCCAACGAGTACTAGGCGCTGCCACGCCGATGATGGTCCCATACCAACGAGTACTAGGCGTGCACGCCGATGATGGTCCACCCACGCGTAACTAAGGCGATGCCACGCCGTGGTCCCACATACTACGAGAGTAATCGTGAGCAGCACGTGGTCCCACAAACGAGTACTTGGTGAGCCACGCCGGTTGAGGGTCGGCCATCAACGAGTACTAGGGAGCCACGCCGATGGTCCCCACAACGAGTACTAGTGAGCCACGCCGATGAGGTCCCACCACACGAGTACTAGGCGTGTAACGCCGATGATGGTCCACAACGAGTACTAGGCGATCACGCCGATGATGGCACCAACGTGACTAGGCTGCCACGCCTGTCGGCGCCACCACGAGTACTAGGGCGTTCACCCGATGTATGGTCCCACAACGGTACTAGGCGTGCCACGCCGACTCCGCGTAGCCGCCTGAGTACCGCGCTGTCTGGCCTTTCACGCCGATGATGGTCCACCAACGATAATTTTTGACGGAAACAAACGAGTCTATGGCGTGACTGCCGAGTTGGCACACGGATCGCCGTAGCGCACGCGCAGTGATGTGTGTCGTCCATCAACGAGTACTAGGCGGCATGCCATCTCTCGATGATGTCCCATCATAACGAGTACTAGCGAGTGCCCACGCGATGAGGGTCACACTCCTACGACGCTACAACGTGGACTCTACAACAAACTTTTCATCATAAACTGACAACAAAACTATGACACCGCCTGATCACGTTTTATAGGTTTTTGTTTTTTGTGTGACTAATTGGATTTCACCGCAGCTAAGTTTGTTAAATTCTTTCGTTATATTCGTTTAATTTGTGTACTATTTGTTCGTTGAGGAAGGCTCTTTGCCAAAACGTTCACTGTTGTGTTACGTCCTGTCAGGCTAACTAATACCCTGTTTATTATATGTTATACATTTACTAATTCAAAAGCCTGGTTGCAGTCTCACCCCCATTATTTTATTTTCATGTTTTATAAACTTCTTTTGCGTCAAAGACTCATTGCTCCCGTTCTATGGACCGGGTTGGTGTAAGAGGCCAGATAACCCATGTCCAGAATATAACCGGGGCTATTCTCCCCTAGGCCAGAATAGCCCCGGGTATATTCTGGACAGGGGTTTTATCTGGCCTGTTACACTTGCCTTGCAGGATTTACGTATAAGCTAGAGCTCTTGACCAACACTTTCTTGCAGACCCCCACCCCCACCCCCTATTTTTTGAGTGAGCCATTGTCATTTATACTTAATATACTGCAGCATTATTTGTCCCAAAGCCACAATTCCAAGACGTCCAATACTCTTCTCTCTATTTGTTAGAGCGTGTTTTCGAAAATCAAGGCGCAAATGTACAAGAGTTCGCATTACTGATAACCAGTTAACCGGTATTACCTATAATTATGTTCAGTAGCTATGTTAGCAGCTATGTTAACTAGCTATGTTCACTAGCTATGTTAGCAGCTATGTTAACTATAGCTATGTTAACTACGTCATTGTTTGCACCCTCTGCCAACTGATATATCTGGGTGAGGCGTGACGACGCCTCTGACACAGCCGTACTAAAAACCTTCGTCGCGGTGAGCCAAACAACAACAAAAAAACAACAAAAACAACAACAACAACAACAACAACAGTTTCTTGTCTCAGAACACTTCTACAAGAGTAGTCATTGGTCACAGTTGGTTCATCAAGCTCTCCATCATTGCCAGTCGACCCTGTACCACGTCATTGCCACTATAGTCGTTCCCACTCTACCATGTGCCAACGTTATTTCCACTCTATCCTGTACCACGTCAAGGCCACAATAGTCGTGTCCACTGTACCCTGTACCCTCCTTATGTCCACTCTACCCTGTACTGACGTTATGTCCACTCTACCATGTACCAACGTTATGTCCACTCTACCCTGTACTGACGTTATGTCCACTCTACCCTGTACTGACGTTATGTCCACTCTACCCTGTACTGACGTTATGTCCACTCTACCCTGTACTGACGTTATGTCCACTCTACCCTGTACCGACGTTATGTCCACTCTACCCTGTACTGACGTTATGTCCACTCTACCCTGTACCGACGTTATGTCCACTCTACCCTGTACTGACGTTATGTCCACTCTACCCTGTACTGACGTTATGTCCACTCTACCCTGTACTGACGTTATGTCCACTCTACCCTGTACTGACGTTATGTCCACTCTACCCTGTACTGACGTTATGTCCACTCTACCCTGTACTGACGTTATGTCCACTCTACCCTGTACTGACGTTATGTCCACTCTACCCTGTACTGACGTTATGTCCACTCTACCCTGTACCGACGTTATGTCCACTCTACCCTGTACCGACGTTATGTCCACTCTACCCTGTACTGACGTTATGTCCACTCTACCCTGTACTGACGTTATGTCCACTCTACCCTGTACCGAAGTTATGTCCACTCTACTCTGTACTGACGTTATGTCCACTCTACCCTGTACCAACGTTATGTCCACTCTACCCTGTACCAACGTTATGTCCACTCTACCCTGTACCATGGTTATGTCCACTCTACCCTGTGCCAACGTTATGTCCACTCCAATGTTCCCTTTAATCTCCGAGGCTGCGTGGCCACGCAGATATCTAACAGATGCCGCGCAGCAGGTAGAATTACCGCGCAACACATTTTGTAAAATATTGTTCAAAACTGTATGCTTTGCAACTTAGCACACTTGGTTTTTTTTACTTTGCACACTAACCAACGAACCTTAGAGGGAACATTGGTCCTCTCTAGCATGTGCCAACGTTATGTCCACTCTATAACCCTGTACCATCGTTATGTCCACTCTACCCTGTACCATCGTTATGTCCACTCTACCCTGTACCATCGTTATGTCCACTCTACCCTGTACCAACGTTATGTCCACTCTACCCTGTATTAACATGTCCATCAGCCATCAGGAAGGAAGCTCATACAGACTTACGACAAGAATCTAACGTTCTCGTACCCGTGTTAGATCTCGTCTCTCTCCTCGTTAATTGATGTAAACTTAGTTTTCCTCTCTGCCTTCAAATGTTGCCTTCATGAAGTGCCTCGACTACCAAAAGAGTTTTAAATCACCCATGAAATCCTCTCATCTAGTTCATTGCACTTATGTCATGATTTTGTGTTTTTGTATTTGTTGATTTCTTGCCCACACATTCATCGTTTTATTGCAACCATAAAGGTTTGCCCCTTTACAAATTTCATTCTACCGACCCCCACCCCCGCCCCCTCCACACACAGACACACCTTATCATCAACACGCCCGTGGACTTAAAAAGTTCTGTGTGTGTGTGGGGGGGGGGTAGGGCTTTCCGTGGTCTTTTAAATTTCACGGACGTAACTGTAACAGTTTAGCTTTAAGACATCGGACAACTTGGACCAAATGATTTCTATCGCATTTTAAGTTTCAAAACGCTCATTTTCTATTGGCTATGTCTTTTCAAACAAAGACATTTCCCCCAGGAAATGTTAATAACTGTGCAATCAGAAAATTGATCTCGGAACTGCATCTGTTACGGGAAATGTTCGGTAGCCTCCAAGTTTTAAGGGCGCGGGATGAACACAATTCGCCGTACTTTGACAATATGTGGCTCAACCGAATCACCGTAGAAAACTTGGATATTTTCCGACCAATGGAAACCCTATTTTGTTCTGTCGAGGTCAAGAAACCAAACAGACAAAAAGTACGGTGTAGCGTAATATTACGTGCTCAGTAGCTGGAACAGGCAGCATTTGTGGGGATGGTGGTGTGGGGGGGGGAGGGGGGGAAGGGGGAGTAGGGCTGCCGTGGAAGTGGCTTACGGAGTAAAGCCGGAGTGCTTGGAAAAGACGAAAAGGAAACCAAATGTAATGGGTGGGTGCTACGCGAGGCAGTGGCGAGGGCTTTTCTATAAAAGATGGAGCTCCGAAGAATGAGGCCCAGTATTCCGGTACGCGCCACGAGTTGTGTATGTGTTTATTTATAGTTTTCACTATCAGGCCCAGTCTGGTCGTTGTACTCGGCACAAGATCGATCAGGCCCTCGTTGAATGACTTGATCCCCCAACAATTCGCCAGCCATTCCAAAGGATTCATTCCACCAGGAACGCGTGCGGTTTTTTCCTGTGGTTAATTTGTGCATGGTGTTAAATTGAGTGATTTTGATTTTGACTTAAGGCCACTTTCACTATTTGGACTGTGTTTTTTTTTGTTGTTGTTTTTTTTTCCCCACGATCAAATTATTTATTTTTTAAACTATCCGAGTTGTGTTTATTTGTTAAGAATCTGGTTTCACTGACACGAGTGAAACAAGTCAACAGGAGAAGTTATTCAACTTTTCTTTTGTGACTTCTTGTGAGGAATTTCGTTCTGTTAGGAGCAATAGTAGAGCAGCTGCAAGTTTGGTAAGGCATATTATCCACCGTCTCACATTGCTTCATTTCAATAGCAAATGTCACCGTCAGTATCAAATGTCACCGTCAGTATTAAATGTCACCGTCAGTATCAAATGTCGCCGTCAGTATCAAATGTCACCGTCAGTATCAAATGTCACCGTCAGTATCAAATGACAATGTCAATACCAAATGACAAGGTCAAAAAGAAATAACAATCTCAAATATCAAAAGACTGTCATTTTCAAATGTCAATGTCAGTATCAAATGGCAATGTCAGTATCAAATGACAATGTCAATATCATATAACAATGTCAGTATCAAATGACAATGTCAATATAAAATCGGCCCTCTATTTAATCCACCCTCCCCATACATACATATTTCTAACAATCTGACAAAGTAAATAGACTTGTGTCTGTCTGACCTTGTGTTTACTTTGACGGCAGTGTCTGTATCAGCTCTAAGACAACTTGTCAATAACTGGGGGAGATTACTCGCTACAATTTGGGAACCCCCCCCCCACCCCCCACCACACATACACATTCAACAAAAGTATAACACAACATACAATAATGTACAGGCCTCATGCAATGCTGTCAGATAAAAACTTGTCTTGTTTAAGATACGTTTTATATGTGTCGCGTTTGATATAAATCAATGGAATTGTGAGTCACTGATGTAGACGCGTCACTAGGGTTGACGTCACCCGGTGAGGTAGCTCATGGTGCCCCCCCTTCACGACTTAACCCATACACCTCCTCCGACTCCTCCGACTCTGCCAGTGCCCAATAACGGTGCAGATAAAGTTTAACATTTTGATCCCTTTCGATGGTGTACCCCAGTGCCGTCCGCACCCCCGGACCCCCAGTGACGCATCTGCGCTGATTTAAGCAATGGGATCGGGAGTGCCACTTGCCAACAATGTAGAATACAACCAAGGGAGGCTACAGTAAGAACATGGTGTCACTTGCCAACAATGTAGAATACAACCAAGGGAGGCTAACAACATAAGATCAGGACGCAAAGGGGGTAGGACACAAAAAGGTTTAGTTAGACTGCGGGACACCAGAGCCGCCAACTCCTTGAAGGTTCACGGCGAAGCTGAATGGGGTTACACCGCACTGGGTGACCCCTAGCTCGAGTGCCGTCCCAGCGCGATATTGAACAGACCATTAATCCAAAATGACGTAACGCGATGGCTCAACTCACGCTGACCAACAAGCCACTTGACCCTCATCGTTTTGGAGGCGTTTCTGTAGTGTACTGGCCTCATCCTTTTGGAGGCGTTTCTCTAGTGTACAGGCCTCATCCTTTTGGAGGCGTTTCTCTAGTGTACAGTCCTCATCCTTTTGGAGGCGGTTCTCTAGTGTACTGACCTCATCCTTTTGGAGGCGTTTCTGTAGTGTACTGGAATCATCCTTTTGGAGGTGTTTCTCTAGTGTACTGTCCTCATCCTTTTGGAGGCGTTTCTCTAGTGTACATGCCTCATCCTTCTGAGGGCGTTTCTTTAGTGTACAGGCTTCATCCTTTTGGAGGCGTTTCTGTAGTGTGCAGGCTTCATGCAATGCTGTCAGATAAAAACTTGTCTTGTTTAAGATACGTTTTATATGTGTCGCGTTTTTCGATCTGTTTCTATTGAGACAAGAGTCCCTCCACGACTGGCAGTTTAACACTTACTTAGACCAATTCATTCAGTGTTGGTCTTAACTGATAGACTGGCTCACCACTACACTGGTGAGTCCGACAGACTGGCTCACCACTACACTGGTGAGTCCGACAGACTGGCTCACCACTACACTGGTGAGTCCGACAGACTGGCTCACCACTACACTGGTGAGTCCGACAGACTGGCTCACCACTACGACAGAGCCATGTATGACATGTACCATATACGAGCTGACATAGACCCTATGGCATCCCTCTGTACGCAGTTGACCCGTTGCGGAGTTAATGCACTGGAAGGGCAGAGGTGTGTGAGAAATCCAAGGGGTGGGTTGTTTGGGAGGATAGAGCGGTGGGAGGAGTGGATTGGGAGGGTAGGACAGTGGGAGGAGTGCATTGGGAGGGTAGGGCGATGGGAGGAATGCACTGGGAGGGTACGGCGATGGGAGGATTGCACTGGGGGTAAGATGGTGGGAGGAGTTCACTGGGAGCGTAGGACAATGGGAGGAGTGCACCGAGAGAGAGAGAGAGAGAGAGAGAGAGAGAGAGAGAGAGAGAGAGAGAGAGAATTGAGAAATGCAATGGGAGCTATGTGTGAAGAGATATGTTAATCCCTGCAAACGTCGTGTCCTAAGGTGATCAAATTGTTTCATTAGCAGATGTTTTATATTACATCTGGGTGCCTACTGGAACAATTGGTCCATAATTACGTTGTACAAGAGCCTTAAAGTATTGGCTTTTCTACCATTCTGGATTGCCGTCCTTCCCAGCATTTTATTGTGTGTCTAGAATGAGAGTTTATCAGACTTACCATTTGTATGGTTAGATGGGATTAAATCCTGAGCTCTGGATAAATTAAAGTCTAGGTCTCAGGGGTCGGGAAACCATGGCTCGCGAGCCAGATGTGGCTCTAGTGATGGCTGCATCTGCCTCTCAGACTAATGTTCGCTTCTAAAAAAAGAACAACTTTTATTCAGACTCCTTTGATCTTCATATAAAAAACAGCATAACAATGATATTAAAAAGAAATTCAGGAACATAATTATTGCACTTTTAGTGTTGAAATTACACAAAATGCACACATTTATTTGAATTTTAGTTTTAAACAAAGTTTATGGCTCTCACAGAATTACTTTTCAAAATATGTGGTTTTTATGGCTCTCTCAGACAAAAAGTTTCCTGACACCTGGTCTAGGTCTTACATCAAATCCGCCGATCATTGTTCATGACGTCATATTCAGCTTCATTGCACCAAGGAACTGAACGACCCGTCAATGCCTCCTTGACAACGCAATTTTGCTCGTAACATTGAGAGGTGTTTTTTAAATTTTAATTCCCAGTTTTTAAATTTTTCTTAGGACATGGGTGGATTTTTTTAAATAATAAATCTTTTAACTACGGTAATTGTTTCATAAAAACTGATATTTTTTAATAGTGTTGTAGAAAAGGAGTCTTGATGTTTTAAAAAAATATTTTTTAAACAAATTTCTAAGCCAATACATTACAATAACTTGAATTCTAGCGCTTGAGAGCATAACTTATAAAACTGTGAACATCTTTATAACTGTGTTTTGAGATGTAAACAAATTAAAAAGTTGTAACTGTTGAAGCCATCTTTAAACAATGCTCGGACATGACAGGAACCCCGGCACACGTTGCCACGACTTGCCAGCACGGCCTCAGAGCGCCAGGTCTCGTTCATTCAGCGGGGCGGACGGTGAACCTCCAAGGCCAAAGAAGTCAGCGAGACACAGCACACGGGCTAGTACTCCGTGCATTGGAATAAGACAAAAAGCCCTCGGCGGCCCCTCGTCCGTTTCGCTAGTGCCGCTACGAGTCAGAGGTACCATGTTTTGGTGGAGCACTTTACTTTATGTGATGGTCCTATCTCTGAACACCCGGGCATCGGCGCACTTGGAAAAGGTAAGATCTGTTTTTTCTTGTTTTAACCCAAAAATCCTTTCAAAATTGCCAAAAATATACCAGGCTGTACAGGAACAACATATCTGGATTTGGGGGCGGGGGGCGGACGACATCGTTTTCAATAGATGCCACGTTTATCAGGAGCAGACTACTAAGTGCCCGGTTGCATGCTGGTAGCTTAGAAAACCCTGTTCTCACAGTCCGGCCGTTAGTGTAGCACCAGTTACTGGCCGGCCGTGTTGGGGTCACGAAGTGGGCCACACCAGGAAACATAAACACTCCTGACCTGAAAACTTACCTGACTGACCTTCGTCTATCTGGAGGCCATCTCGAGGCCTGGTATAATAGACATGTCGACACGGCCTTAAATTTTATTCTTTCATACTTAAAACGTATGCGGGCGCCGCCACTCTCTAGCTCACAGCGCTTACATACATCACTGTGCTTATCTGCCGCAATGACCCCATCTACGCCAATGACTTTGTGACCTTTCTTGAACTATAACCGTATCTACATCAAATATCTCATACACATCATTGCCTGTATGACCTTACCTACTACAATCATCTTATCTACATCATTGTCTCTATTAACTTTCATGCAATATTTATCATATCAGCATCAATGATCTTATTTACATCAATCACCTCAAGTACCAAAAATTACATAAATAACTGGACATCGGTGACCTAAGGATCATCAAATAATCTTATAAACACAACTGCCCTTTATCTTTATCACCAGGCTTATCCACACAATGACCTTATAGAAATCAATGACCTTATCTACACCAGTGCCCTCACCTAAGTCTCGGATCATATGTACATTTAATGACCTTTCAATATCCACTCGTAGTTCATCATTTATTGCTGCCAATACTTAGCCATATACAACCCTGAAATTAGAGCAGATTGCAAAAGCTCAGACATTAACATACAATACGTTTATTTGGCGGGGAGAGGGGCAACCCCCCCACCCCACTCAATTTACATAATAAGCTCCACCCACTTCACAAGTGAAAAAGTTCAATTGATCCTTTTGATTTTTTTTTCGTTTTTTTTTGTTGTCTTTTTAAATTGAATACAAGAAATGACGACTGATGAAATATTAAGTAATTCTTGATAAATGGAATACAAAATACAGGGACGAAATACAACATTAAGGGAGGGCATTCAAAATAAAGGGACGGAATACAACATATTCAAAAAAAGGTACAATATAAAGGGATGTCATTCAAAATAAAGGGGCGGAATACAACCTAAAGGGACGGAATACGACATAAAGAGAGGTAATATATATTTAAAAAATATATATAAAAAAATTAAAACAAAAACAAAAAAACAAAAAAAATATTTTAAAAAAAAACACGACTGAGCTCAAACAACAATAAAGTACTACTAGTGCACTACCTTTGAATGTTTTGTCATTATTTGTTACCACAGATATTTCATTTACATCTAAACGTGGTGACACTGTGGGTGTGTGCGAGTGGGTGGCTTGTCTCTTACTCCAGTTTTAATATTCGATAATATTCGATGATAGTTGTGACATTGAGCATGTCTTTAATAAGTAAGCCGATTTGCTCAAACGAGGGTATTATGAGACGAGAGTATTGTGAGACGAGGGTATTGTGAGACGAGGGTATTATGAGACGAGGGTATTGTGAGACGAGGGTATTATGAGACGAGGGTATTGTGAGACGAGGGTATTGTGAGACACGATTATTGTGAGACGAGGGTATTGTGAGACGAGGGTATTGTGAGACGAGGGTATTATGAGACGAGGGTATTGTGAGACGAGGGTATTATGAGACGAGGGTATTGTGAGACGAGGGTATTATGAGACGAGGGTATTGTGAGACGAGGGTATTGTGAGACGAGAGTATTGTGAGACGAGGGTATTGTGAGACACGATTATTGTGAGACGAGAGTATTGTGAGACGAGAGTATTGTGAGACGAGAGTATTGTGAGACGAGGGTATTATGAGACGAGAGTATTATGAGACGAGGGTATTGTGAGACCAGGGTATTGTGAGACACGATTATTGTGAGACGAGAGTATTGTGAGACGAGAGTATTGTGAGACGAGAGTATTATGAGACGAGGGTATTGTGAGACGAGAGTATTGTGAGACGAGGGTATTGTGAGACGAGGGTATTGTGAGACGAGGGTATTGTGAGACGAGAGTATTGTGAGACGAGGGTATTGTGAGACGAGGGTATTGTGAGACGAGGGTATTGTGAGACGAGGGTATTGTGAGACGAGAGTATTATGAGACGAGGGTATTGTGAGACGAGGGTATTGTGAGACGAGGGTATTGTGAGACGAGAGTATTGTGAGACGAGGGTATTGTGAGACGAGGGTATTGTGAGACGAGGGTATTGTGAGACGAGAGTATTATGAGACGAGGGTATTGTGAGACGAGGGTATTGTGAGACGAGGGTATTGTGAGACGAGAGTATTGTGAGACGAGGGTATTGTGAGACGAGGGTATTGTGAGAGGAGGGTATTATGAGACGAGGGTATTATGAGACGAGAGTATTATGAGACGAGAGTATTATGAGACGAGGGTATTGTGAGACGAGAGTATTATGAGACGAGGGTATTGTGAGACACGATTATTGTGAGACACGATTATTGTGAGACGAGAGTATTGTGAGACGAGAGTATTATGAGACGAGGGTATTGTGAGACGAGAGTATTGTGAGACGAGGGTATTGTGAGACGAGGGTATTGTGAGACGAGAGTATTATGAGACGAGGGTATTGTGAGACGAGGGTATTGTGAGACGAGAGTATTGTGAGACGAGGGTATTGTGAGACGAGGGTATTGTGAGACGAGGGTATTATGAGACGAGAGTATTATGAGACGAGGGTATTGTGAGACGAGAGTATTATGAGACGAGGGTATTGTGAGACGAGAGTATTGTGAGACCCAGAGTATTATGAGACGAGGGTATTGTGAGACGAGGGTATTATGAGACGAGGGTATTATGAGACGAGGGTATTATGAGACGAGGGTATTATGAGACGAGAGTATTGTGAGACGAGGGTATTATGAGACGAGGGTATTGTGAGACGAGGGTATTATGAGACGAGGGTATTGTGAGACGAGGGTATTGTGAGACGAGGGTATTGTGAGACGAGGGTATTGTGAGACGAGGGTATTATGAGACGAGGGTATTGTGAGACGAGGGTATTATGAGACGAGGGTATTATGAGACGAGCGTATTATGAGACGAGGGTATTATGAGACGAGGGTATTATGAGACGAGAGTATTGTGAGACGATGGTATTATGAGACGAGGGTATTATGAGACGAGGGTATTGTGAGACGATGGTATTGTGAGACGAGAGTATTATGATGATAAGTGAAATATTGATTGAAATATGCGTTCGTGTCAGTCAAAAAATGTAATTTGATACCAGCTAGAAACATTAACATATAACAATGAGTATGTCCATGTTAGAACTTTGTTATGTTTATGTCAGACACCAGCAAGCTATCGACTAGCAATAATACAATACAGACAGGCTCCGTGGTATGTTTTATCATTTGTATGTTGTTGCCAACTGGTAGATGATAGCAGCTAACAACAGTAAGGCATAACGATATTCTGGTCCTTTGAATATTTTCTACGGTTATGTTTGCTACCAGCGCTTTATATGTTTATAAATGCTACAAATGATTGGTATTTTTATCAATAAGATGGGTGTTGCTGGAGCTGCTTGTGTTTTGATTCCCTCTCCTATTTCTCCACGAGGTTCAGCAACTAACATCAGGGTTTCGTGGTGTTGGTAAAATTGAACAGGTTGTAGGAGTCGTAAGATCCATCTATAAAATGTTTATTGGTACTACTACCATTTAGCACCACATTAAAATGTTTATTGGCACTATTACTATTTGACACCACATTAAAATGTTTATTGGTACTACTACCATTTAGCACCACATTAAAATGTTTATTGGCACTATTACAATTTGACACCACATTAAAATGTTTATTGGTACTACTACCATTTGTCACCACATTAAAGCGGTTGTGTTTTTAACATCAATAAATTATCCATTGGGTAGTTTTCAGAAGGTAAGTAAAATATGTTTTGGGAGTTCCTTCAATTTTTAAATTAATTTTTTAATACTTCTTTGTGCTATAAGAAAATTAAAACAAAATTGAATACAAATAAATAAATTAAATTAAATTAAAAAAATTATATTATGTTATAAATAACTTACTCTTCACGATTTATGGTGGTTTCTTTTTTTCCATGTGTAATTTCCTTACCATTTTAAGTTGGCAGTTTTGTATAAACTATTAACTTGGATGAATTTATAAACGTGTTCTGTGCTGTGAATAACTGTAACAGCTGTATAAAACTCGCTGTGCGCAAGCCGCTGTACACAACCCGCTGTACACAACCAGTTCATATTGTGAAAATATATCTCCCCCACTCCCATCAACAAAAAATCCCCATCACTATGACGTCATCAAAGTTGCCTGTGTCTCGCCACCGCCCGGCAGATGTCATAAAGAAGTCGCTCCATCACGTCATTGAAACACGTGTACTCTCAAGCTTATAGCAGTGATAGTTTCGTGTACCTCAAAACATTCACTTCTCTCCATTTGGCTGAAGACAAACAATGAAAGCACAACCCTTTCTCTTTTATCACTCTGTCTCCCTCTCTGTCTCCCTCTCTCTCTCTCTCTCTCTCTCTCTCTCTCTCTCTCTCTCTCTCTCTCCATCCTCTCACCACCCCCTATCTCTCTCCATATCCTGTCTCCCATCTCCCTCTTACCCCTCTCTCCCTTCTCTCTTTATACGCTTCACTCCCCCTCCTTCCCTGCCCTCTCTATCCCCCCTCTCTCTCTGAATTTTAATTTACAAAAGCCATGACCTAACTCATGGAGCAAAAAGGTATGACGGGACTAAAAGTGTCATTATTTTATTTTGGACGGGACTAAAAGTGTCATTATTTTATTTTGGACGGGACTAAAAGTGTCATTATTTTATTTAGTACAGAACTAAAGGTGTCATTATTTTATTTTGTACGGAACTAAAAGTGTCATTATTTTATTTTGTACGGAACTAAAAGTGTCATTATTTTATTTTGTACGGAACTACAAGTGTCTTTATTTTATTTTGTACGGAACTAGAAGTGTCATTATTTTATTTTGTACTTGACTAAAAGTCTCATTATTTTATTTTGGACGGGACTAAAAGTGTCATTCTATTTTGGATGGGACTAAAAGTGTCATTGTTCTATTTTGGACGGAACTAAAAGTGTCATTGTTCTATTTTGGACGTGACTAAAAGTGTCATTGTTTCAATTTGGACGGGAAGACTATTTTTCTATTCCATATTACTGCACTTATGTGTTATCGGAAAGCTACAGTACACATCAGAAATATATCCCCAAAGAGAATAGTCTGAATTTATCCGACACTTTGACTGTGATCTTCTATTTGTCCGAAAGTTTCGAAAAAATCGTTTCTTTTATTATATTAGACCATATCTGAGTATGTTATATAGTAGGCCGTATGTGACTATGTTATATAGTAGGCCATATGTGACTATGCTATATAGTAGGCCATATGTGACTATGTTATATAGTAGGCTATATCTGACTATGTTATATAGTAGTCCGTATATGACTATGTTATATAGTAGGCCATATCTGACTATGTTACATAGTAGGCCGTATCTGACTATGTAATATAGTAGGCCGTATCTTACTATGTTATATAGTAGGTCATATCTGACTATGTTATATAGTAGGCCGTATGTGACTATGTTATATAGTAGGCCATATCTGACTATGTTATATAGTAGGCCATATGTGACTATGTTATATAGTAGGCCATATCTGACTATGTTATATAGTAGGCCATATCTGACTATGTTATATAGTAGGCCATATCTGACTATGTTATATAGTAGGCCATATCTGACTATGTTATATAGTAGGCCATATCTGACTATGTTATATAGTAGGCCATATCTGACTATGTTATATAGTACTAGGCCATATCTGACTATGTTATATAGTAGGTCGTATCTTCTTACGCCCGGGATCGTTGTCCTGGTCTGGTCGCCATGGTCGTAGTAAACGGTCGTATTTAACAGCACCTCTTAAGTTTAAGACCAGCAACAAAACACGCCACCAGGAATCACAAGTCTGCCCTACGTGTCCCATAAATCGGACCGTCCTTCAGCGCAAGGACATCCATGTGTGACGGACCCACGAACCTGTGGGAGAACACACCGGCGTACAAACTGTTGTGGCGGGGACGCAACTGAGCGTGAAAACGTAACGTAGCCTGTAACTGAAACCACGGTACAGGGAACTGTCAAAGCGACACTGGGGAACATGTAATAAATATCGTATTTAGGGGGGGGGCGGGGCAATGAAAAAAAAATCCCAAGAAAACTGTCTTCATTGGGTTCTCAAAAACGTTGTTAAAAACGTGAGATTCCGGGATTTAAAAATAAGAGAAGAATTTGAACGGCTATCAGAGATGCACGCCAATTTTAGATCTCGTTTCATTTTGTTCACATGAGCATGGGGCGAGAATTTCACCGTAACCTCCAGTCCCCTTCCACATGGAACATGTATGTGTACATTTGTCTTAAAGGATATATTCGTCTATCTGTATTCAATAGAATGTATGTGTAAATGAATCCAAGATAAAATACGGGTATCGTTATCTAAGCCATTTGCATGTTTTGCTAGTTACGTAAGCATTAACATGTAAAGGATACAAGATAAGACGTTAACAATCAGAAATTCGACCTAGATTTACGGGAAGCCCTCGCTATGGCTCTTACAAGCTGACGAGGCGGACCACAGTGCCCCGAGGGGGGGGGGCGCACATCTCATGTCCAGCCTCCAGACCATTGAGGAGGACAGTAGCCACCAACTGGGACACAAAACAACATCCGTGCTGTGACTGGGCAATTAAGCTTTACAGACAACGACTGGAGGGACAAGTCATCTGCGTACACATGTCACGTGACAATAGATTCAGTCATCCCAAGATTACATCTGATTAAGAGCAAGCTTACAACTTATTAAGAGCAAGATTTCAGCTGATTAAGACCCAGGTTACATATGATTAAGAGCAAGATTACAGCTGATTAAGAGCCATATTACATATGATGAAGAGCAAGATTACAGCTGGTTAAGAACAAGATTACAGCTGGTTAAGGGCAAGATTACTGCTGATTAAGAATCCATCAAGATTCATACAGTCCACATGACTCCAGACCCGAGCTCACCGACCAGGTGTTCCACTGACCCCTGGTGCACGCTGGTGGAGACCGCCGAGTTCTGTTCCAGCAATCTCACCAGAAAGTTCTTGGTTAACCCCGAGTCAGAGCGGGACATTTGGCCATGGGAAAACTACTTAATCGTGGGGGGAACCATTTAACCGACCGAAACCCTCTTGGCCGTGCAAGAATACCTCTTAGCCTCTTAGCCTCTTAACTTAAGAACATTTAACCAAGGGTGAAACGAGTAAGTCTAAACTTGACAGTAAATTATGATCCTAACAATGTTATTGAAATGACGAGGGGCATTTCTTTGTCATTCTATTCCCAACTCCAACACGAGAGCTGTGGTCCCTTGAAGGCAAAGTTTGCATACCTGTGTGGTGTAACTGTCCCTAAGTTCACGGGGTTTTCATAAGGTATGATCACAACAATCTGGAAATCTAACATGAAAGAACGCCCTCCCAATCATGGGAGGGCTCAAGTTCTGGAAATTTCTCTCACCAGAATTATCGGTAAGAGGAGCTAATACATGATAGACAACACATTCCACCCCCCCCCCAGTAGGGTGGAGAAACAGCTTGAAAGGTCCCTCGGCCACCGGAGGGGACATTTGATCTTTTTTTTAAAAAAAGAAGAAAATTTAGATTCAATCATAAAATATTTTTTCACTGTAAAGTCTTCAAGTCATCAGTATATACACACATCTGCTTTGCTGAACTGGCTGCGGTTTTATGATTATACAGGTGTTTAAATCGTGTTAGTGTTGATTGAATGTAATTTTCTTACATGAGATCTTTACAATAACTTTGGTATCTTTTCATGTCATAGCTTTAACAACTGTAACATTGTTAAAGTTGTATGGGATTACATCTGATAGTTGTATGGGATTACATCTGATAGTTGTAAGGGATTACACCTGATAGTTGTATGGGATTACACCTGATAGTTGTATGGGATTACACCTGATAGTTGTATGGGATTACACCTGATAGTTGTATGGGATTACACCTGATAGTTGTATGGGATTACATCTGATAGTTGTATGGGATTACACCTGATAGTTGTATGGGATTACACCTGATAGTTGTATGGGATTACACTGATAGTTGTATGGGATTACATCTGATAGTTGTATGGGATTACACTTCATAGAAATAGGAACACGGATTCCATGATGAGCATTAAAAAGTTTTCAGCCTGCTTGTCTCCTCGGCCTACTATGCCCGTACTTTTTTTATAACCCTTGAATTCCGAAACCCCTACCATTCAATACCCCCCCGCTTGCAGTAACTTAACCTGGGACCTGTAACCTGCGGCATGCGTGCCAGACTTGGCGCTTGAAGCGACCTTAATTAGCACGCGAGAGATCAAAATAGTAATAATTACAAACACTAAAAGGTGCGTCTTAAATGATCGACTTTAAAGTCACGCTGAATAAACGGCACGCCATGTTTTCGCACGGGCTTACGAAAAGGTCTTGAAACTCTGCCTTTTGGTTTACCCACACACCCACACCCACACACGATAGCTGTTGTTTGAACAGATTGCATTTAAAAGGACGCCTAAAGCTGAATTCAGAAACCACTTGCCACCGACATGCCAGAAACAGAATCCATTTTGAAATTTAAAAAAATAAATAAAAAAAACTTTTTATTATAGCCCTACAACCTTTCCGCACCTGCAACTTGTTATTAGAAAACTTTGGTTACATGGATCTCTAAACGTTCTTCATTGCCTCTTGGCGTTTCTCGAACTTTCTCAAAATCACATTTACAAATGCAGGTTACCAGTTCCTCATTTGTGTCTGATCTGTGAGGCGATTGAACGCAGAAACAGTTTGAACTCATGTCATCACGGCCGTCAAACATGTCACCGGAAGTACTATTAGATGTAACTCATCAGTGTCGGATCTGTCAAGAAAAAATTAGTGTACAAAAAGTGGATGAGACTGCAATCAGGCTTATAGATAACCTTGTTTACATGTTATCCATCTACAGAAAAAAATTAGCTCATCAAAAACATGTACTTAGAAATAACTTGGACTTTTGACTTAGTTTTAAAATTGATGAATTCGCGTCTGCTGCCTAGTTTTTGATGTTCCCCATTCACGACTGCAGGAAGCGCACTGGTGACGTGGTTAGCATATTACGACATAATATGTGTACCAGATCTCGCTCCCTAATTGCACCTCACATAAACTCGAACATAAGGACTGGGTAGCATGCCTTGAATCAGCTTGGAGTCAACCTTGACTCAGAGGTCCAACATATCAACAAGGTGAAGGCTACAACGATCTCACAACGATCACAATAATTCTGTCAACTGTTACCTGACGACAAGTTGCGACCATTTCACATAACCCCCTGCACGAGCAGTTACTTTTAATGCCATCGGGGTGGGTGGGTGGCAATAAACTTCTTCAGTGTATCCTAAATGCTCCCTCTATTGAAAAATGTGGCGCCCTTGCTCGATAACCTACGCCAATAGCTACAACCTCAGTGTTGTTGAACCAGTGCAGTCGTTTGACAGGCCAAGTTTCTGGGTTTATGTCTTCGATAACCCCGACTGAGGGTCACCGGGTCACAGGGCAACAGACGAACGGGAAATGAGTGCATTGGTCTAGTTTAGCGGTCGGCCTATTGGTCTAGTCAATGGTCAGCCTATTGGTCTAGTTTAGGGGTCAGCCTATTCAATAGCCTATTTGTCTAGTTCAGTGGTCGGCCTATTGGTCTAGTTCGTTGTCCTCCGATATAAGGTCTAGTACGTTGTCTGATTACCTATTTGGTTTAGTTCATTGATCGATTTAGTGTTTTAATCTGTTATTTTCTTATAGTTAAAAAATATATCTTAATTAAATAAACGTAGCCTATATATTCTATATGTATTGTATAAATCTAAGCGGCTTAATGTGTAACTCTGAAAAGTTTGTACCGACTTAAAGTTTAGTTAATATGTTTACTAAATAATACCAACACTAACAGCCAACATTTCGATGAATAGCACTTTATCATTTGTATTAGTGGTGTTTTTATGTGCTTCATTAGCAAAAATTGGAATATTTTTAAAATGTGCTGTTATAATCACTAAATAATTAATTTGTCAGGTTTTGTCTCATCTAATGATGTTATGTATGTTTTACCCTTCAGAGCAATGTTCTAGTTGTTATACCCTTTAGGTAGAGCAATTTTCTAGTTGTTATACCCTTTAGGTAGAGCAATGTTCTAGTTGTTATACCCTTTAGGTAGAGCAATGTTCTAGTTGTTATACCCTTTAGGTAGAGCAATGTTCTAGTTGTTATACCCTTTAGGTAGAGCAATGTTCTAGTTGTTATACCCTTTAGGTAGAGCAATGTACTGTTTATTATACTCTTTAAACAGATCAATGTTTTCCTCACATGAACTGTCTATAATCCCCCCCCCCTAACCCCGTGTATTCCCAACCACAGCCTAGTTATGTCAGCTGGATTGCTGGATAATATCGTGTTTCTAAACAAGGCCCGCAATCAAGTCGAAGGCCGGCAATCACGGTGATGACCTTGAACTAATCTCACTAAATGTAGGTCAAGCCCACGAAGATCAGGGGGCATAAATCTGTCTCGGCGCCGAAGAGCTAAACTCTCTAACAGCCTCCTTCCAACTGGAGGAGCTAAGCTCTCCCACACACACACACACCCACGCACGCTCACACGCACACGCGCGCACACACACACACATACACACACATAACAGTACCACATCTGTCACACTCACCTTTTGAAAAAAAAAGTTGGCCTTGACCTACAACCCCATCTCAAGTCTGTAAGATTGTGTTAAAAGGTTGTTTAAGAGCCCAAGTCACTGGATGGATGGATCCGTAACGCTATGACGTCATTGTTTGAGCTTATATTTTAATACAAGGTGTGCATCAAGAGGTGTGCAAAATAATTATAAATTAAAGATTATTTTTGAAACAGTCCATAGCAGTTAAAAAAGCGTGTGGTGTTTCTCGCCGTAAAAAAATAATTACATGACGTCATTGTTTTAGCTTATACTTTAATTTTGGAAAGGGGATGCAAAAGAGGATTTATAATTATAAAATACTTTGTGTACATTTCAGGAAGTTTAATATTTCGTATTTATCAAACAAGGATAAGTTACTTGGGCTTTTGAAAAAAGTGGGCGCCTTAGGCGCCCTACAACCCCTAGTTGTGTTATAAAAGTGGTTTGTGATGTTATTTTATGCTGCATGAGATCCCTTCTCCTGGGAGGGGGAACATCAAGGGAGGGGGTGGTTTATGATGTTATTGTCTGAGCACTTAGCCCCTGTGTCCATTCTCAATGCGCTTCGTTGTTGTCGTGTCGTTTTAATGTATTCTTTATTTGTCTCTTATTAATTTATTTGGTTCCTTATACCACAATTAGAAACGACTGTGCCAAACTTTATTAAGTAGGTAGTGGGCGCAATCGTTTATAAAGAACGCAGTCAGATTATACAAAAACAAATCCCCATCAACATTGGAAAATCTGCTTACTGCAGCTTAGTGTATGAATTAGTTAGTTGTTTCACATACATTAATTCTTAGCAATATAAAATTTTATCTTATCTTATCTGTTACAGACGCTCCTTCTATACAGAAGATTATTGCGTCCTACGCCTATCTATGGTTTGTGTTTAGTCCTGCATTTTCATTAGAGATTTAAATGTCGATAAAGTGTTGGTTTTCCTGGTTTCTTCAGGCAACCCATTCCGCGCCCGAATTCCGGACGGGTAGAACGAAAATTTGTATGAGTTTGTTCTTGCATACGGAATAAGAAGGTTTTTTTTTATCCTTATGTCTATCTGAGAGTTGTATTAAGTTATCTTTGTGTTGTATTTCTAAATTAGAATTAATTGCTTTATGTATGATTACTACTTTGCTCTTGGTTCTTCTATCCTCTAGTGCAGGGGTTCCCAACCCCGTGCCCGCGGGCACCATGGCGCCCGCGGAACGATTCGTATATTCCCGCCACTATTGGACAAAGACATAATTTTGTCATAAACATTCTCTCGTGCATTTCCCCCATATGCAGAAACTGCTAGGTAACAATGAATAAACGGATCATTATTTATTAAGCATCTTCAAGTGTTGAAAAACAGTTGAAGAGAGATTTTTGCAGTTTACACATATCGAGCCAGTTATTTCCTTCTGTATCAATCCTTTTACTTGCCAAATAAATGTAATGGAAATGGCCGCATGTATAATGCATATTTTGTTCAAGGTAATACAGAAGAACTAGAGTTAGAAATGTTGGACCTTAAGAATGATATGTTTACTAAAATCCATAATATCAGATGACTATCAAGATACAGTGGACAGATAAAAGTTCACATTTTTGAAAAAAGTGGTATATAAAAATGTTTTCAAACATGAAATTAATAAAATCAAGATATAGATCTCGACTCACCGAAGAGCATCTTTATGATTGTTTGTTAACAGGATTATCGTCATACTCTCCTAATTGTGAGGCACTGGCCAATGATACGCAATGGCAAAGATCACATTGACATATTGATATTATAGTTTTTTATAAAATGTTTTCTTTGTATTTGTGTTTTTGTTTACTTTGTTTACATTTTGTAAACACATTTCTCTGTGTGTATGCAATTTGAATAATAATTTTATTATTTTAAAACATTTTTGTTTATTATTTATTAATAAATTATTTATAAGAAAATGAATTCTGGTAAAATGAGAAGTTATGTAAGGAGTTTGTCGATTAAAAATAGCTGGTGCCCGCCAACATACCGATATTTTAGAATGTGCTCTAGAGTACAAAAAGGTTGGGAACCACTGCTCTAGTGTTTCAAGGTTAAATGATTTAACTAATGGTGTTATTCTTGTCAGTTTTGAATATTCTCCATGAATGAATCGGGCAGCTCTTTTTTGAATTTGTTCTAGTTTATCAATGTTTTCTTTGGTGGATGGGTCACATACAGAAGATGCATATTCTAATACAGGTCTCACCAAAGTGAGGTAGCATTTTAGTTTTATATCTCTATTACATTTGTAAACATTGCTTTTTATAAATATCTTTATACTGTACCTTAAACCCCTTATCTTTATATTCTGTACCTTAAGCCTCTTATCTTTATGCTGTACCTTAAACCTCTTATCTTCATATTCTGTACCTTAAACCTCTTATCTTTATGCTGTACCTTAAACCTCTTATCTTCATATTCTGTACCTTAAACCTCTTATCTTTATGCTGTACCTTAAGCCTCTTATCTTTATACTGTACCTTAAACCTCTTATCTTTATACTGTACCTTAATGGCGTAGCCTTGCTTGGGTCGTTAAACTATTATAAAAATTTAAAATTGCTATACAAACTTAAAATAGTACGACGCCCTTCATAATATTCTGTAAGAAGGGGCGCTGCTATGTGTCAATCAGGGGCAGATCACGCCCACCTTGACCCGGATGCAAACTGTTCATTTCTGCCCCATGTCTGCCCGTTTCTGATCCATATTTAGTGAAGGACTCATATCCCCAGTGACCCCCCCCCCAGCCGCGCCTCCTTCATTCCCAACCCTAATTCATGTCTTCACCTGTCTATTCGTAGCGACGAACCCAATCACAAGTCAAATAAACCGTGACTTTGTAACATAAATAAACTTCCTTATCGCTGCCTTCGTTACGGGACATAACTCGACCATCGTCTGCGATTTGTCCGCTTCCTAAGCGGCTCACTTATACCAACAATTGGGCGGCGGTAATCCGTAAATAATTATTTTGTTAGAGCCGTTCATTCTCGTCGCACGTCAATGTCAGATGCGCCACGCGTGTTTACACACAACTTTACAGGGCGAGAGCTCCTCGGATCGGCAGCCGCACCCCTTTTTATTTCAGGTTCGGAACGAAAAGTTGGATTGGTTGTTACCAGTTTGTTTATGGGGAGGAAGAGTTTATTTGCTCTCCCGGGGGCGACAAGTGCGATGTCATTGGCGTTGTATCTTTGACACTAGTGCGGGATGACCTTTGTAACAGTTTCACAGACTTCCTTCACGTTCTGAGCAGCAGACGAGAACTGTATCCTTTTGTTTTGACGTTAGTGGACGGGTGTGTGGTGGTCGCAGACCCTGTCAGTCGTGTTCACAGCTTTCAAGGATGTAGATTTCTGGCATGTTGCCCAGACATCGTTCAAAACCAGATATCTGACTGTACAGATATCGTTCAAAACCAGATATCTGGCTGTACAGATATTGTTCAAAACCAGATATCTGGCTGTACAGATATTGTTCAAAACCAGATATCTGGCTGTACAGATATTGTTCCAAACCAGATATCTGGCTGTACAGATTTCGTTCAAAACCAGATATCTGGCTGTACAGATTTCGTTCAAAACCAGATATTTGGCTGTACAGATATCGTTCAAAACCAGATATCTGGCTGTACAGATATTGTTCAAAACCAGATATCTGGCTGTACAGATATTGTTCAAAACCAGATATCTGGCTGTACAGATATTGTTAAAAACCAGATACCTGGCTACAGATTTCGCTCAAAACCAGATATCTGGCTGTACAGATATTGTTAAAAACCAGATATCTGGATGTACAGATATCGTTCAAAACCAGATATCTGGCTGTACAGATAATGTTCAAAACCAGATATCTGGCTGTACAGACATAGATCAAAACCAGATATCTTATGTTACAGATATCTTTCCAGCCGGATATCTTCCAGGTCAGTTTTCTCTCAGCCCAGATAACTTTCAGTCCATCTATTCCGCGATATCTTTAAGCCCAAATACCTTTCAGAATGAATTCTTTTAGTTCTAGTGGTTTGCAAGTGAAGAAAGCGGGCAACACTTCCTCAAGGCTTAGTGTTCTGCCAGTGCAGGAAGTGGGTGTGACATTCGTCGGAACTTGGAAAAAGTATTGCAATGTGAAAGAAGAAAGAGCTTCCAGTATAATACATGTCAACAAAGTGCTACCAACACCCTCGGTATTACACACAGGAGATGTGATTAATTTCTGCACCAGAAAATAACCCAAACCAGTTTTGGTTATGATGAAAACTCACCGAAAGCTAATGGTTAAAATCGCTACCCAGGCAACTCACCGAAAGCTAATGGTTAAAATCGCTACCCAGGCAACTCACCGAAAGCTAATGGTTATAATCGCTACCCAGGCAACTCACCGAAAGCTAATGGTTATAATCGCTACCCAGGCAACTCACCGAAAGCTAATGGTTAAAATCGCTACCCAGGCAACTCACCGAAAGCTAATGGTTAAAATCGCTACCCAGGCAACTCACCGAAAGCTAATGGTTATAATCGCTACCCAGGCAACTCACCGAAAGCTAATGGTTATAATCGCTACCCAGGCAACTCACCGAAAGCTAATGGTTAAAATCGCTACCCAGGCAACTCACCGAAAGCTAATGGTTATAATCGCTACCCAGGCAACTCACCGAAAGCTAATGGTTATAATCGCTACCCAGGCAACTCACCGAAAGCTAATGGTTAAAATCGCTACCCAGGCAACTCTCCGAAAGCTAATGGTTAAAATCGCTACCCAGGCAACTCACCGAAAGCTAATGGTTATAATCGCTACCCAGGCAACTCACCGAAAGCTAATGGTTAAAATCGCTACCCAGGCAACTCACCGAAAGCTAATGGTTATAATCGCTACCCAGGCAACTCACCGAAAGCTAATGGTTATAATCGCTACCCAGGCAACTCACCGAAAGCTAATGGTTAAAATCGCTACCCAGGCAACTCACCGAAAGCTAATGGTTATAATCGCTACCCAGGCAACTCACCGAAAGCTAATGGTTATAATCGCTACCCAGGCAACTCACCGAAAGCTAATGGTTAAAATCGCTACCCAGGCAACTCTCCGAAAGCTAATGGTTAAAATCGCTACCCAGGCAACTCACCGAAAGCTAATGGTTATAATCGCTACCCAGGCAACTCACCGAAAGCTAATGGTTAAAATCGCTACCCAGGCAACTCACCGAAAGCTAATGGTTATAATCGCTACCCAGGCAACTCACCGAAAGCTAATGGTTATAATCGCTACCCAGGCAACTCACCGAAAGCTAATGGTTATAATCGCTACCCAGGCAACTCTCCGAAAGCTAATGGTTAAAATCGCTACCCAGGCAACTCACCGAAAGCTAATGGTTATAATCGCTACCCAGGCAACTCACCGAAAGCTAATGGTTAAAATCGCTACCCAGGCAACTCACCGAAAGCTAATGGTTATAATCGCTCCCCAGGCAACTCACCGAAAGCTAATGGTTATAATCGCTACCCAGGCAACTCACCGAAAGCTAATGGTTATAATCGCTACCCAGGCAACTCACCGAAAGCTAATGGTTAAAATCGCTACCCAGGCAACTCTCCGAAAGCTAATGGTTAAAATCGCTACCCAGGCAACTCACCGAAAGCTAATGGTTATAATCGCTACCCAGGCAACTCACCGAAAGCTAATGGTTAAAATCGCTACCCAGGCAACTCACCGAAAGCTAATGGTTATAATCGCTACCCAGGCAACTCACCGAAAGATAATGGTTATAATCGCTACCCAGGCAACTCACCGAAAGCTAATGGTTATAATCGCTACCCAGGCAACTCACCGAAAGCTAATGGTTATAATCGCTACACAGGCAACTGTTTGAACAATTTTCCGCATAGGATCATTTCATTTATGTCCAATCTTTACCCGGAAACCTTAAGCCTTAAGCCTATGTTTGCACCTAAATGTTTGCTCTGTCGTAAAAATGCTATAGCCGATTTGTCTTCTTCTATAACTCAGTTTACTAGTAACTTTATTCCCAAATAAGTGTGCAATATTGCTTACGTTTAATTTGAACTGTTTATAGAAATTATCTTAGCTCTAGAATAAAGTTTTAATTTTAAAATGTTTTAAAAGAAATCACTGCTGTTTACTAAATACTTTCCGCGATTACTTTCTAGCTTGTACATTATTTTTGGAATAATTAAAATTTATACGAACTTGATCATCTCGCCATCGACATAGCTCTAAGCCAGTATCGACCTAACTCTGTACGAGTATCGAACTAGCTCTTTGCAAGTATCGACATAACTCTATACGGGTATCGAACTAGCTCTTTGCAAGTATCGACATAACTCTATACGGGTATCGAACTAGCTCTTTGCAAGTATCGACATAACTCTATACGAGTATCGAACTAGCTCTTAGCAAGTATCGACCTAACTCTGAACGAGTATCGAACTAGCTCTAAGCCAGTATCGACCTAACTCTGTACGAGTATCGAACTAGTTCTTTGCAAGTATCGACCTAGCTCTATGCAAGTATTGCCCATAGACTAGGTCAGACGATGATAAATGGCCGGTTGAAAGGGAACTGATTATGGAGCTGGCGATCTGGTCACCTCAAGATAACATTAAACACAATGAAATTGGCAACAAAAAAACTTCGCTGACAGCTTTGGCAGCTAAAGGAATGTGCCATTGGGTATTGAGGACAGGTTTACTCTGGTATACCCAAATCTCGGTACAGTCTGGCTAAGACAAAGTAAAATCTTGTATACCCATTAATATGTACAGTCTGTGTAAGGCAGGGTCAACACTTAGTGTTATGGAGCCGGCAGCAATAGTAAAGATCTTATAAACCAATTTAACATTAAGGCAAAGATACAATTTTGTTTTCCTATGGAACAACTTGTAGGATCGAGGATGATGATAATAATGAGTTGCCCAACTTCACATCCAGCAACGCGCCCAGACAATCAGCAGGTAAATCTCACGGAGCAGTAGCCAATCAGCAGGTAAATCTCACGGAGCAGCAGCCGCATCACAATGTGAACACCGACGAGTCCACATTTCTAAACCTAGGGGGCATTTTAGAATCAGCGGCTTTTGATTCGAACATTGAACTCACGGAACCGCCTTCTGAAAATGTCCGTGAACATCGGTTGATATTTCTTAGAGATTTACTTGAATTTGATCTAATCCCGTCTATTGTTGGACACTATAGGCTATAGCTTGACCAAATCATTCCCTACGAGAATGCCGATAACAACGTGATACCCACAATATAACCACGTGAGAATACCTCTAAATATATTCTGCACTTCGCCCAGCGGGCGTCTCAAAAAAGAGGCTCGTAAAATGATAAAAGCCTACAGCAGCAGCACATTCTGTCTGCCGAACTGGAACAGACGTATTTCCACTGGCATGGAATTTCAAGGTAGTTTATCAAAGGTTACATAAGAACTTAGAACGTGGAGTAACAAGCCAGATGAATAAAACATATTTAAAAAAAGAACCAATCGACATATTCTTTTCGATAAATGTTAACCTTGGCTAGTTACAAACTTAAACAAAGAGATTTTTTTAAAAATGAAACCGAATATCTGGTGTCATTTATTACTTGTTATCTGTTAACATTATATTTCTCTCTATATTTCTCTCTATATTTCTCTCTATATTTCTCTCTATATTTCTCTCTATATTTCTCTCTATATTTCTCTCTATATTTCTCTCTATATTTCTCTCTATATTTCTCTCTATATTTCTCTCTATATTTCTCTCTACATTTCTCTCTATATTTCTCTCTATATTTCTCTCTATATTTCTCTCTATATTTCTCTCTATATTTCTCTCTATATTTTTCTCTATATTTCTCTCTATATTTTTCTCTCTCTATTTCTCTCAAGTGATTTCAAATGTTCTTCCCACTGACATGATATCCCCCCCCCCTCTCTCTCTCATGCGATATTTTTCTCAATTTCATGATCTCTCTTTTCCTCACAAAGTTCTTCCGCCTTTCAATCACAAAGATAAAACCAGAGCCCAGCTAAAAAGACTCCTTTTGCCTCCCACCCCCCTTCATCCAGTGTCTAGGATCAGGTGAATGCCAAAGTTTCTGTACAGTTGCCATTTCGGCGCATCTTTATGTACTTGCTTTTGTTAGCACTTTTGGCCAATGCTCTGATTTGCAGAGGCTGCTCAATTCTTGTAGACAATACTCCGCTCCTGTCGGAATAATGCTCTGCTCTTGTCGGTGTAATACCCTACTATCTCTCTTGTTGGTAGAATGCTCTGGTCTCTCTTGTCGTTATAATGCTCTGGTCTCTCTTGTCGGTATAATGCTCTACTCTCTCTTGTCGGTGTAATGCTCTGGTCCCTCTTGTCGGTATAATGCTCTGCTCTCTCTTGTCGGTATAATGCTCTAGTCTCTCTTGTCGGTATAATGCTCTGGTCTCTCTTGTCGGTATAATGCTCTGGTCCCTCTTGTCGGTATAATGCTCTGCTCTCTCTTGTCGGTATAATGCTCTAGTCTCTCTTGTCTGTATAATGCTCTGGTCTCTCTTGTCGGTATAATGCTCTGCTCTCTCTTGTCGGTATAATGCTCTGCTCTCTCTTGTCGGTATAATGCTCTGGTCTCTCTTGTCGGTATAATGCTCTGGTCTCTCTTGTCGGTATAATGCTCTGGTCTCTCTTGTCGGTATAATGCTCTGGTCCCTCTTGTCGGTATAATGCTCTGCTCTCTTTTGTCGGTATAATGCTCTGGGCTCTCTTGTCGGTATAATGCTCTGCTCTCTATTGTCAGTACAATGCTCTGCTCTCTCTTGGTGGTCTAATGCTCTGCTCCTGTCGGTATAATGCTCTGCTCTCTCTTGTCGGTATAATGCTCTGCTCTCTTTTGTCGGTATAATGCTCTGCTCATGTCGGTATAATGCTCTGCTCTCTTGTCGGTATAATGCTCTGCTCTCTTTTGTCGGTATAATGCTCTGCTCCTGTCGGTATAATACTCTGCTCTCTCTTGTTGGTATAATGCTCTGCTCTCTCTTGTCGGTATAATGCTCTGCTCCTGTCAGTATAATGCGTTTATTTCTCTTGTCAATATAATGCTCTGCTCTCTCTTGTCGGTATTAATGCTCTCCTCCTGTCGGTATAATGCTCTGCTCCTGTCGGTATAATGCTCTGGTCCGGTCGGTATAATGCTCTGCTCTCTCTTGTCGGTATAATGCTCTGCTCCTGTTGGTATAATGCTCTGCTCTCTCTTGTCGGTATAATGCTCTGCTCTTGTCGGTGTAATACCCTACTATCTCTCTTGTTGGTAGAATGCTCTGGTCTCTCTTGTCGTTATAATGCTCTGGTCTCTCTTGTCGGTATAATGCTCTACTCTCTCTTGTCGGTGTAATGCTCTGGTCCCTCTTGTCGGTATAATGCTCTGCTCTCTCTTGTCGGTATAATGCTCTAGTCTCTCTTGTCGGTATAATGCTCTGGTCTCTCTTGTCGGTATAATGCTCTGGTCCCTCTTGTCGGTATAATGCTCTGCTCTCTCTTGTCGGTATAATGCTCTAGTCTCTCTTGTCTGTATAATGCTCTGGTCTCTCTTGTCGGTATAATGCTCTGCTCTCTCTTGTCGGTATAATCCTCTGCTCTCTCTTGTCGGTATAATGCTCTGGTCTCTCTTGTCGGTATAATGCTCTGGTCTCTCTTGTCGGTATAATGCTCTGGTCTCTCTTGTCGGTATAATGCTCTGGTCCCTCTTGTCGGTATAATGCTCTGCTCTCTTTTGTCGGTATAATGCTCTGGGCTCTCTTGTCGGTATAATGCTCTGCTCTCTATTGTCAGTACAATGCTCTGCTCTCTCTTGGTGGTCTAATGCTCTGCTCCTGTCGGTATAATGCTCTGCTCTCTCTTGTCGGTATAATGCTCTGCTCTCTTTTGTCGGTATAATGCTCTGCTCATGTCGGTATAATGCTCTGCTCTCTTGTCGGTATAATGCTCTGCTCTCTTTTGTCGGTATAATGCTCTGCTCCTGTCGGTATAATGCTCTGCTCTCTCTTGTTGGTATAATGCTCTGCTCTCTCTTGTCGGTATAATGCTCTGCTCCTGTCAGTATAATGCGTTTATTTCTCTTGTCAATATAATGCTCTGCTCTCTCTTGTCGGTATTAATGCTCTCCTCCTGTCGGTATAATGCTCTGCTCCTGTCGGTATAATGCTCTGGTCCGGTCGGTATAATGCTCTGCTCTCTCTTGTCGGTATAATGCTCTGCTCCTGTTGGTATAATGCTCTGCTCTCTCTTGTCGGTATAATGCTCTGCTCCTGTTGGTATAATGCTTTGCTCTCTCTTGTCGGTATAATGCTCTACTCCTGTCAGTAAATTGCTCTGCTCTCTCTTGTCGGTATAATGCTCTGTTCTCTCTTGTCGGTATAATGCTCTGCTCTCTCTTGTCAGTACTATGCTATGCTCTCTCTTGTCGGTATAATGCTCTGCTCTCTCTTATCAGTACAATTTTCTGCTCTCTCTTGTCGGTATAATGCTCTGCTCCTGTCAGTATAATGCTTTTCTCTCTCTTGTCGGTATAATGCTCTGCTCTCTCATGTCGGTATAATGCTCTGCTCCTGTCAGTATAGTGCTCTGCTCTCTCTGTTGTCGGTATAATGCTCTGCTCTCTCTTGTCGGTATAATGCTCTGCTCTCTCTTGTCGGTATAATGCTCTGCTCCTGTCGGTATAATGCTCCGCTCTCTCTTGTCGGTATAACGCTTTCCTCTCTCTTGTCGGTATAATTCTTTTCTCTCTGTCGTCGGTATATAATGCTTTTCTCTCTCTTGTCGGTATAATGCTCTGCTCTCTCTTGTCGGTATAATGCTCTGCTCTCTCTTGTCGGTATAATGCTTTCCTCTCTCTTGTCGGGTATACTTTTCTCTCTCTTGTCGGTATAATGCTTTTCACTTTCTTGTAGGTATAATGTTTTTCTCTCTCTTGTCGGTATAATGCTTTTCTCTCTCTTGTCGTTATAATGCTTTTCTCTCTCTTGTCGATATAATGCTCTGCTCTCTCTTGTCGGTATAATGCTCTGCTCTCTCTTGTCGGTATAATGCTTTCCTCTCTCTTGTCGGTATGATACTCTGCTGTTGTCGGTATATTGCTCTGCTCTCTCTTGTCGGTATAATGCTCTGCTCTCTCTTGTCGGTATAATGCTTTCCTCTCTCTTGTCGGTATGATACTCTGCTGTTGTCGGTATATTGCTCTGCTCTCTGTCGTATTTGTTCTGCTCTCTTGTCGGTATAATGCTCAGCTCTTGTAGTTGCAGTGGACAGCTCTTAGAGGCAAAACTCTGATCTTATAGGCAGTGGTTTCTTTTGTAATTAGTGCCTTGGTCTTGTGTGCACTGCTAAGCTCTGTTTAGGCCTAGTATTTGCAAAAAGCCTTCCTCAGCGAACCAACAAAACATGAAGTAAGTAAATAAAGTAAAACGTATGTGCAATGTATAGTCCCAGTGGACAACAGACTAACAGAGGACAGGAGAGAAACAGACTTTTATAAATGCAAAAGTATAGTGCTAATTGGCCCGCAGGTATTATTTAATTATTTCTTGTTATTGGTTTTTTCACAATGGAAGGCATTTTGCCGAAGCGTTCGTTGTTTTATGTCGCCATTTATCAGGCTTACCATACTCTCTTCTATAACCTTAGTACCAGGAATAGGACTTGAATAGTACCAGAAATAGGACTTGAAAGGTACCAGAAATAGGACTTGAATAGTACCAGGAATAGGACTTGAATAGTACCTGAAATAGGACTTGAATGGTACCAGAAATAGGACTTGAATAGTACCAGGAATAGGATTTGAATGGTACCAGAAATAGGACTTGAATAGTACCAGGAATAGGACTTGAATAGTACCAGAAATAGGACTTGAATAGTACCAGTAATATGAATTGAATAGTACCAGGAATAGGACTTGAATAGTACCAGAAATAGGACTTGAATAGTACCAGTAATATGAATTGAATAGTACCAGGAATAGGACTTGAATAGTACCAGGAATAGGACTTGAATAGTACCAGGAATATGACTTGAATAGTACCAGGAATAGGACTTGAATAGTACCAGGAATAGGACTTGAATAGTACCAGGAAAAGAACTTGAACAGTACCAGGAAAAGGACTTGAATAGTACCAGGAATAGGACTTGAATAGTACCAGGAATAGGACTTGAATAGTACCAGGAACAGGACAAGAATAGTACCAGAAATAGGAATTGAATAGTACCAGGAATAGTACCAGAAATAGGACTTGAATAGTACCAGAAATAGGACTTGAATAGTACCAGTAAATAGGACTTGAATAGTACCAGAAATAGGACTTGAATAGTACCAGGAATAGGACCATGAATAGGACTTGAATAGTATCATGAATAGGACTTGAATAGTACCAGAAATAGGACTTGAATAGTACCAGAAATAGGACTTGAACGTACCAGGAATAGGACTTGAATAGTACCATGAATAGGACATGAATAGAACCAGGAATAGGACTTGAATAGTACTGAAATAGGACTGAATGGTACCAGGAATAGGACTGAATAGTACATGAATAGGACTTGAATAGTATCAGAAATAGGACTTGAATAGTACCAGAAAATAGGACTTGAATAGTATCATGAATATGACTTGAATAGTACCAGAAATAGGACTTGATGTACCAGGAAAAGGACATGATAGAACCAGGACATGACTGATAGTACCAGAAAAGGACTATAGACGCAGACAGGCATGAATAGTACTGGAGTTTCTGTACAGTTGAGTCGCTGCATTCTTATTAGAGTTTTAATAGAGACTAGGACCAGGATTATGCGAATGTTGTCTACCCTCCCCTTCCCTCTTTCACCCAAGTGCACCGTTGCAACCACTCAGTAACATAGTTTTCTTTGAGATGGTCAAGTCTTAACCAAAACGTTACCCAAAACACAGCGTTAATACGACTGTTGACTAAATCTTGGGACCTATAACACAGCGTTAATACGACTGTTGACTAAATCTTGGGACCTATAACACAGCGTTAATACGACTGTTGACTAAATCTTGGGACCTATAACTATAATACAGCGCTTAATGCCCCTGAAGGTTTTCGCCAAATTTCTGCCTCAGTTCCGTCAGGATTTCCCGTTTATTACTGGTTACGACATTTAAAAAATTGCGTAAAATTTATTTATATTATTATTGTCATACTGACTTCATCCTTTAGGATAATAATGGTTATTTTACGTATCCTAACGACCGTCTTGAGCTTAATACTATTTTTACCTGTAGTTTTAATACTATTATTTTTACAATAACGTATAGCAAAATCACATTTTCAACACACAAAAAAACCCCGTAAAAACGACACAAAATCTTCGCGAATCGAGCGATAACACTAGCGAGGTCAACGGCCGCCATTGCCGGAAGTTGACTGAAGCTTCTCTCGCTAAATGAAGAATTTCAGCTTTCTATAATTTCATTACTAAAGAGAGTGCTATTGAGGCGCGCATTACCGCGCTTAGGAGCATTAAACGTTACAACTGATGACTAAATCTTGGCCTACATTATAGGGCTAGAAACTCTATACCCTTTACCCGCTACATTTTTTAAAATTTGCTCAACTATAAAAAAAAATGTGGTAAGGAGCATAGAAATTCACTTGCAATCCTAAAAATTGCTTAAGTTCAAGGTCAGTCGTGCCTTGATAAGAACATGTGTGATACATGGATTTCATAGCAGATATAAAAAAATAAAAAAAATAAAAAAAACTATCTCTGTAGTGCTGTATCCGATATGGGGCTGGCAGAATATGAAAAACGTGATTAAGTTCAGCAGATGTAGGAAAGGCCAACCTTGTCATGCGAAGATAGATATTTTAATGATGGTATAGTTGTGTCTGATTGTACAGAAGATTGCAAGAATGAATACAACAGCGTTAAGGATAAGGAGATCATTTAACACTATAGGCATTGTCCACTTGGTTGACAGAAGAATTCAGTAGTTCTCCCACTTCCAATAGGTTCACAATGGAACGTAAGCAGGAGATTCCAGCAGACAGGGCAGAAGTTTCCCAATGGAATGGATACAGGAGATTCCAGCAGATGGGGCAGAAGTTTCCCAAATGGAATGGATACAAGAGATTCCATCAGATGGGGCAGAAGTTTCCCAATGGAATGGATACAGGAGATTCCAGCAGATGGGGCAGAAGTTTCCCAATGGAATGGATACAAGAGATTCCAGCAGATGGGGCAGAAGTTTCCCAATGGAATGGATACAGGAGATTCCATCAGATGGGGCAGAAGTTTCCCAATGGAATGGATACAGGAGATTCCATCAGATGGGGCAGAAGTTTCCCAATGGAATGGATACAAGAGATTCCAGCAGATGGGGCAGAAGTTTCCCAATGGAATGGATACAGGAGATTCCAGCAGATGGGGCCGAAGTTTCCCAATGGAATGGATACAGAAGGTTCCAAATGATTGGGTTATTCGGTTCCCAATGGAATGGATACATTAGTAAATGTATAACATATAAACATGGTATTAGTTAGCCTGATTGCAGTCTCACCCCCGTTAATTTGGAATGGATACAGAAGGTTCCAGGTGATATGGCCAATAGATACCTATTTAGATCGATCAAAAGGTGTAAAAACTGTCTGGATTATTGTTAGGCTTATCACATATTAGTTATAAGAGGTAGACACAGGGACTGGGGACAGAATCATGTTAATGACCAGGCAACAGGTACGCTAGAGTAGAAGACAACCTACCGATGACAACACAAGAACAGAACATTTCGACATCCAGTCCTCAGCCGGGTCATTAAGACAGACGGATTCTTGTGTTGTTCGTGTGTCTGAACCGTGCGTCTGTTTGAGTGTTGATTTTTTTAAAATAAAAAGCTTGTGTGTGTGCGTGTGGTGTGTGTATGTGTGGTGTGTCTGTGGTGTGTGCGTGTGGTGTGTGTGTGTGTATGTGTGGTGTGTCTGTGGTGTGTATGTGTGAGTGAGTGTAGGTTTTGTACACAAAAATCCCTTCGTATTTAACGTTCGTTTGTTCATATTGTTAGAGCGATATGTAACCATAGTTAAACCATTTATTCGTTATAGTTAAAGGATTTGTGGTGATAGCGAAACTAAATTGTCGTATTCTTTCAGTGATTCGTCGTATGGTTAAACTGATTCGTCGTATGGTTAAACTGATTCGTCGTATGGTTAAACTAATTCGTCGTATGGTTAAACTGATTCGTCGTATGGTTAAACTGATTCGTCGTATGGTTAAACTGATTCGTCGTATGGTTAAACTGATTCGTCGTATGGTTAAACTGATTCGTCGTATGGTTAAACTGATTCGTCGTACGGTTAAACTGATTCTTCGTATAGTTAAACTAAACTAATGTGTCTTTATAGTTAAAATGAATTTCCTTATAGTTCAACTGCATGATTTAAGTCGCACGAAAAGTTACTATCAGTTTTCAATACGTATGCTATCTTTATATAAAGATTATTGGTGAAACATATCCAATTCAATGTATAGCATTGTGATATGTGGCTTATTAATGTGTTTAGCTATTTTGATGGTATTAAATAGTGTGCTGGTATTTGTGTTATCTATTATGATGAATTATGTGTTAGCTATTTTGATGGTACATGTGTTAATCATGCAGGGCCGTCTTAACGCATAGGCCCCGTTGGGCATTTGCCCGGGGGCCCACGAGCATAGGGGCCCCATTGGGAATATGTTTATTTATATATATTATGTATACTTATTGTTTATTCCTGCGGGGGAGGGGCCCAACACTATTTCTTTGCCGTGGGCTCAAACGGGTGTAAAGACGGCTCTCTACTCATGGTGATGGTTTATGGATTAACTATTGTGGCGGTGTATGAGTTTAATATTGTGATGATAGTATTTCTCCTGTTTTCTTTATTAAATCCCTTATATTAACTTCGAAATCTTGTCGTCATCTCTTCGTAATTCGGGCGGAAACACAAAAGTAAAAAATGACCCACTTCCCGTGATGCGATCGAGCTGAAATTTGGCACATGGACCCGTCTCACCTAACAATGCATCGTATCAAAATTTCAGATCGATCGAACGTACTGTAATTAAGTTAATGCATTTTTAGTTTATCTATATAAACTATATGTAGCTGTCGCTTTGTTTACATTTTACGGGTCATTTGACTTCACGCCAGCCAGAGGTGAACACATCTCATGTTTTACCCAGGTGTACCGGCGTGTTTTGTTTACATTTTACGTGTCACGCTGAGCTCGGTCAAGCGATCGGTGACCAGATCTTTCACCTCTCTCACCCCCCCCCCAGGGTTTATTGAGTAAAGATAGGTTAAGACGGATTCAGTCTGTAAATGTTTGTCGCGTTTGAAAATAATCAATGCTTTTAGTTATGTCTCATATATAAGGGATTTATAGTCAAAAACGTTGTTTTTACGGGTTTGTTTTATTTTAGTTATTATTATCATGTTTAACGATGCAATTATTACATTTTAAATTTTGATTACTGATTACAGCAGTAACAACGAAGAATTCAAATTTAACTATTTCAATATTTTTTATTCCAAATTAGTTAATTAATTTTTTTAAAACAATTGTACCTGTCACATTTCTAATTTACACATCAAACTATTACATTGCCTATTACATTAGATCACAGGTCAAGAGTTTCGGCCGTCTATTGGTTGTGGAAAGCCCGATGTGTACATTGAATCGGCGGCCGTCTATTTTGTTTGTATATTTAAATGAAGACATTCTTTTCGGGTTGCGAATTCGTCCGAATGTTTACTTACCCTGCTGTTGCTCTGTGCCGCGGAAGAAGGTCATGACCCGTATCTGGAGCAGACCTCGATCTGATCGCGTTCGTGGATCGCGTGACCTCATTGAACCCATTGGAGTTCTTGTACACATTAGTCAGAGATAGCGCCCTCTACCCCCACCCCCCGCGCCGCCCCCCCCCCACACCCCGATATGCCATGAGAAACGGGCGCGAGCCTATGGTCCATTAACCGAGATAGAAAAAGTTTGTGAGGGTTTGTTGTGTTCTCTTGTTGGTGAAATACTTGAGTGATGTAGATATGTGTATCAATGACGTAGTTGGGAAATATACCTTTCCCTCGCCACGAGAGTAGTTGTTCATTTGAGTAATTCATATGAAGAGTTTATATGAGTACTTCATATGAGCACTTCATAAGAGTAGTTCATATGAGCACTTCATAAGAGTAGTTCATATGAGCACTTCATAAGAGTAGTTCATATGAGTACTTCATAAGAGTAGTTCATATGGGCAGTTCCTATGCGTAGTTTATGAGTAGATTATATTTCTTTATCTTATCTGTTACAGACGCTCCTTCTATACAAAAGATTATTGCGTCCTGCGCTTATCCATGGTTTATGTCTAGTCTTTCACTTTTATCAGAGTTTTAAATGTTGATAATGTGTTTGGTTTTCTTCAGGCAACCCATTCCAGGTCCGAATTCCGGACGGGAAGAACGAAAATGTGTATGTGTTTGTTCTTGCATACGAAATAAGAAATGTGTTTTATCCTTATTTCTATCTGAGGGCTGTATTAGATTGTGTTGTATTTCCAAGTTAGAATTAATTACCTCATGTATTAAAATTATTACTACTTTGCTCTTTCTTCTATCCTAATGATATTGTCAAAGAAATTCCCTCAAGGTCAATTTGTACGCTCGTTATTTGTTGCTTAAATCTATGATTCTAGTTCGTTACCAGTTCCACTGCCGTTATTTGGAGATATGATTTGACTTCTTGCTCAGATTAGGCAGTTAATAGTGAGTATCTGCTCTCATTAGCATTCTTGGTCTACTCCTTGGTCTACTCCTTGGTCTACTCCTTGGCCTACTCCTTGGTCTACTCCTTGGTCTACTCCTTGGTCTACTCCTTGGTCTATTCCTTGGTCTACTCCTTGGCCTACTCCTTGGTCTACTCCTTGGTCTACTCCTTGGTCTACTCCTTGGCCTACTCCTTGGCCTACTCCTTGGCCTACTACTCCTTGGTCTACTCCTTGGTCTACTCCTTGGTCTACTCCTTGGCCTACTCCTTGGCCTAGTCCTTGGCCTACTACTCCTTGGTCTACTCCTTGGCCTACTCCTTGGTCTACTCCTTGGCCTACTCCTTGGCCTACTCCTTGGCCTACTCCTTGGCCTACTCCTTGGCCTACTCCTTGGCCTACTCCTTGGCCTACTCCTTGGCCTACTCCTTGGTCTACTCCTTGGCCTACTCCTTGGCCTACTCCTTGGTCTACTCCTTGGTCTACTCCTTGGTCTATTCCTTGGCCTACTCCTTGGCCTACTCCTTGGTCTACTCCTTGGTCTACTCCTTGGCCTACTCCTTGGCCTACTCCTTGGTCTATTCCTTGGCCTACTCCTTGGTCTACTCCTTGGTCTATTCCTTGGCCTACTCCTTGGTCTACTCCTTGGTCTACTCCTTGGTCTACTCCTTGGCCTACTCCTTGGCCTACTCCTTGGCCTACTACTCCTTGGTCTACTCCTTGGCCTACTCCTTGGTCTACTCCTTGGCCTACTCCTTTGCCTACTCCTTGGCCTACTCCTTGGCCTACTCCTTGGCCTACTCCTTGGCCTACTCCTTGGTCTACTCCTTGGCCTACTCCTTGGCCTACTCCTTGGTCTACTCCTTGGTCTACTCCTTGGCCTACTCCTTGGCCTACTCCTTGGTCTACTCCTTGGCCTACTCCTTGGCCTACTCCTTGGCCTACTCCTTGGTCTACTCCTTGGTCTACTCCTTGGCCTACTCCTTGGCCTACTCCTTGGTCTACTCCTTGGCCTACTCCTTGGTCTACTCCTTGGTCTACTCCTTGGTCTACTCCTTGGCCTACTCCTTGGCCTACTCCTTGGCCTACTCCTTGGCCTACTCCTTGGCCTACTCCTTGGTCTACTCCTTGGCCTACTCCTTGGCCTACTACTCCTTGGTCTACTCCTTGGTCTACTCCTTGGTCTACTCCTTGGCCTACTCCTTGGCCTACTCCTTGGCCTACTCCTTGGCCTACTCCTTGGTCTACTCCTTGGTCTACTCCTTGGTCTACTCCTTGGCCTACTCCTTGGCCTACTCCTTGGTCTACTCCTTGGCCTACTCCTTGGCCTACTCCTTGGTCTACTCCTTGGCCTACTCCTTGGCCTACTCCTTGGCCTACTCCTTGGTCTACTCCTTGGTCTACTCCTTGGTCTACTCCTTGGCCTACTCCTTGGCCTACTCCTTGGTCTACTCCTTGGCCTACTCCTTGGTCTACTCCTTGGTCTACTCCTTGGTCTACTCCTTGGTCTACTCCTTGGCCTACTCCTTGGCCTACTCCTTGGTCTACTCCTTGGCCTACTCCTTGGCCTACTCCTTGGCCTACTCCTTGGTCTACTCCTTGGTCTACTCCTTGGTCTACTCCTTGGCCTACTCCTTGGCCTACTCCTTGGCCTACTCCTTGGCCTACTCCTTGGTCTACTCCTTGGTCTACTCCTTGGTCTACTCCTTGGTCTACTCCTTGGCCTACTCCTTGGCCTACTCCTTGGTCTACTCCTTGGCCTACTCCTTGGCCTACTCCTTGGCCTACTCCTTGGCCTACTCCTTGGTCTACTCCTTGGCCTACTCCTTGGCCTACTCCTTGGTCTACTCCTTGGTCTACTCCTTGGCCTACTCCTTGGCCTACTCCTTGGTCTACTCCTTGGTCTACTCCTTGGTCTACTCCTTGGCCTACTCCTTGGCCTACTCCTTGGCCTACTCCTTGGCCTACTCCTTGGCCTACTCCTTGGCCTACTCCTTGGCCTACTCCTTGGCCTACTCCTTGGTCTACTCCTTGGTCTATTCCTTGGTCTATTCCTTGGCCTACTCCTTGGTCTACTCCTTGGTCTACTCCTTGGCCTACTCCTTGGCCTACTCCTTGGTCTACTCCTTGGTCTATTCCTTGGCCTACTCCTTGGTCTACTCCTTGGTCTATTCCTTGGCCTACTCCTTGGCCTACTCCTTGGTCTACTCCTTGGTCTACTCCTTGGCCTACTCCTTGGCCTACTCCTTGGCCTACTACTCCTTGGTCTACTCCTTGGCCTACTCCTTGGTCTACTCCTTGGTCTACTCCTTGGCCTACTGCTTGGTCTACTCCTTGGTCTACTCCTTGGCCTACTCCTTGGCCTACTCCTTGGTCTACTCCTTGGCCTACTCCTTGGCCTACTCCTTGGTCTACTCCTTGGTCTATTCCTTGGCCTACTCCTTGGCCTACTCCTTGGTCTACTCCTTGGTCTACTCCTTGGCCTACTCCTTGGCCTACTCCTTGGCCTACTCCTTGGCCTACTCCTTGGCCTACTCCTTGGTCTACTCCTTGGCCTACTCCTTGGCCTACTCCTTGGTCTACTCCTTGGTCTACTCCTTGGTCTATTCCTTGGCCTACTCCTTGGCCTACTCCTTGGCCTACTCCTTGGTCTACTCCTTGGCCTACTCCTTGGCCTACACATTGGCCTACTCCTTGGTCTACTCCTTGGTCTATTCCTTGGCCTACTCCTTGGCCTACTCCTTGGTCTACTCCTTGGTCTACTCCTTGGTCTACTCCTTGGTCTACTCCTTGGTCTATTCCTTGGTCTACTCCTTGGCCTACTCCTTGGTCTACTCCTTGGTCTACTCCTTGGTCTACTCCTTGGCCTACTCCTTGGCCTACTCCTTGGCCTACTCCTTGGCTAACTCCTTGGTCTACTCCTTGGTCTACTCCTTGGTCTACTTCTTGGCCTACTCCTTGGTCTACTCCTTGGCCTACTCCTTGGTCTACTCCTTGGCCTACTCCTTGGTCTACTCCTTGGTCTACTCCTTGGTCTACTCCTTGGTCTACTCCTTGGTCTACTCCTTGGCCTACTCCTTGGTCTACTCCTTGGTCTACTCCTTGGCCTACTCCTTGGCCTACTCCTTGGCCTACTACTCCTTGGTCTACTCCTTGGTCTACTCCTTGGTCTACTCCTTGGCCTACTCCTTGGCCTACTCCTTGGCCTACTACTCCTTGGTCTACTCCTTGGCCTACTCCTTGGTCTACTCCTTGGTCTACTCCTTGGCCTACTTGGTCTACTCCTTGGTCTACTCCTTGGTCTACTCCTTGGCCTACTCCTTGGTCTACTCCTTGGTCTACTTCTTGGCCTACTCCTTGGTCTACTCCTTGGCCTACTCCTTGGTCTACTCCTTGGCCTACTCCTTGGTCTACTCCTTGGTCTACTCCTTGGTCTACTCCTTGGTCTACTCCTTGGTCTACCCCTTGGCCTACTCCTTGGTCTACTCCTTGGTCTACTCCTTGGCCTACTCCTTGGCCTACTCCTTGGCCTACTACTCCTTGGTCTACTCCTTGGTCTACTCCTTGGTCTACTCCTTGGCCTACTCCTTGGCCTACTCCTTGGCCTACTACTCCTTGGTCTACTCCTTGGCCTACTCCTAGTCTACTCCTTTGTCTACTCCTTGGCCTACTCCTTGGTCTACTCCTTGGTCTACTCCTTGGTCTACTCCTTGGCCTACTCCTTGGTCTACTCCTTGGTCTACTCCTTGGTCTACTCCTTGGTCTACTCCTTGGCCTACTCCTTGGTCTACTCCTTGGCCTACTCCTTGGTCTACTCCTTGGTCTACTCCTTGGTCTACTCCTTGGTCTACTCCTTGGTCTACTCCTTGGTCTACTCCTTGGTCTACTTCTTGGCCTACTCCTTGGTCTACTCCTTGGTCTACTCCTTGGTCTACTCCTTGGTCTATTCCTTGGCCTACTCCTTGGTCTACTCCTTGGTCTACTCCTTGGCCTACTGCTTGGTCTACTCCTTGGTCTACTCCTTGGTCTACTCCTTGGTCTACTCCTTGGTCTACTCCTTGGCCTACTCCTTGGCCTACTCCTTGGCCTACTCCTTGGTCTACTCCTTGGCCTACTCCTTGGGTCTAATCCTTGGTCTATTTCTTGGCCTACTCCTTGGCCTACTCCTTGGTCTACTCCTTGGTCTACTCCTTGGCCTACTCCTTGGTCTACTCCTTGGCCTACTCCTTGGTCTACTCCTTGGCCTACTCCTTGGTCTACTCCTTGGCCTACTCCTTGGTCTACTCCTTGGCCTACTCCTTGGTCTACTCCTTGGCCTACTCCTTGGTCTACTCCTTGGCCTACTCCTTGGCCTACTCCTTGGTCTACTCCTTGGCCTACTCCTTGGTCTACTCCTTGGCCTACTCCTTGGCCTACTCCTTGGCCTACTCCTTGGTCTACTCCTTGGTCTACTCCTTGGTCTACTCCTTGGTCTACTCCTTGGCCTACTCCTTGGTCTACTCCTTGGTCTACTCCTTGGTCTACTCCTTGGCCTACTCCTTGGTCTACTCCTTGGCCTACTCCTTGGCCTACTCCTTGGTCTACTCCTTGGTCTACTCCTTGGTCTACTCCTTGGCCTACTCCTTGGTCTACTCCTTGGTCTACTCCTTGGCCTACTCCTTGGTCTACTCCTTGGCCTACTCCTTGGCCTACTCCTTGGTCTACTCCTTGGTCTACTCCTTGGCCTACTCCTTGGTCTACTCCTTGGTCTACTCCTTGGCCTACTCCTTGGCCTACTCCTTGGTCTACTCCTTGGCCTACTCCTTGGTCTACTCCTTGGTCTACTCCTTGGTCTACTCCTTGGCCTACTCCTTGGTCTACTCCTTGGTCTACTCCTTGGTCTACTCCTTGGCCTACTCCTTGGCCTACTCCTTGGTCTACTCCTTGGTCTATTCCTTGGCCTACTCCTTGGCCTACTCCTTGGTCTACTCCTTGGTCTACTCCTTGGCCTACTCCTTGGTCTACTCCTTGGCCTACTCCTTGGTCTACTCCTTGGCCTACTCCTTGGTCTACTCCTTGGTCTACTCCTTGGTCTACTCCTTGGCCTACTCCTTGGTCTACTCCTTGGTCTACTCCTTGGTCTACTCCTTGGCCTACTCCTTGGTCTACTCCTTGGTCTACTCCTTGGCCTACTCCTTGGTCTACTCCTTGGTCTACTCCTTGGTCTACTCCTTGGTCTATTCCTTGGTCTACACCTTGGCCTACTCCTTGGCCTACTCCTTGGTTTACTCCTTGGCCTACTCCTTGGTCTACTCCTTGGCCTACTCCTTGGCCTACTCCTTGGCGTACTCCTTGGTCTACTTAATGGCTGGTGTGTTGGGCTGGTGAGGTGGTGTTTCCGACACCCATCACTACATGGTGTGTTTGACATAAGAGAACTCGCCCCTTGGACAGAGATTAGAGTACTGGCCCCTAGGTCAGACATTAGAGTACTTGCTCCTGGGTCAGACATTAGAGTACTTGCCCCTGGGACGGAGATTTAATTTTAATGATGTTTTTAGTCTTAATTCTGTTGTTATTATGAGATTATGAACGTCATCAATTATGTCATTTCCATGTCTATGCGAGGTACTGAAGTTCGTTTGACGTGGTTGGATAGGAAACGTGTTTGTTAGAGTGGGGAGAGGGGTGCGGGGGTTTAGATGCCATGATTTCATCATTCAAAGTGGAATTATGTCATGTCATATTACGGGATGTCACACTACAGGAAAAATCTCAAGGGCATACAATTGATATCAGATTATAGTTAGGATTGTTTTAATGTCATATTAATTATAGGAACTGTCTAGCGTGATAAAACTGGAATTATCTGTCCCAGGCAAATGTGTTAAACTCTCCTGCAGTATCTGGATCTCAGAGATACTTATTGTCAAAGCACCAATACCTTAAAACAAAATAAAGTTGTTTCCCTTTATCACGCCTCCTCGTAATTCATGCCCTTTAATCCTTTCACAAATTCCCAAATGTATAGAATAGCATCAATAATTCTCATTTATTTTAATTATATTTATATACATTCACATCTATAAATTCATATTTGATAAAGCTCTACACACACAAATCCATTAAATCCACGTTAATTAAGCTCTTCAAACTCATATTTGTTAAACTACCAACAGTTGAGCTTGACATCTCTTAATCAGCCCAAATGCCATCATGACACCAGTGACATAGACAGCCATAACGTAAAACATATCTATTATAATTAAATAAATCATAATCTTACCATCAGCATGTCAATATCACCTTAATCACATGCAGCTTTTCCCATTAATCATATACAGTTATATATAAACTTAACCCCATACAATTATAATTCAAGTCAACTATTAAGCCTCCCGAGGACGTGACTAAAACCTTTCGTTTCAAGATGCCGTCTACAAAAACGGGCCTTCAATCATTGTTTTTTCAGCTGTCTGCTCAACTTCTATTTTTATCTTTTGACACACATTCACTCCACATGCACGCCCCCTAGTGGTCAATGATGTGAGTGAGAGTGATCTCCTCCTGGAGGAACTACTGCTAAATGTCCCTCGTCAAGTGCAGTAGAAATGAAGGGGGTTCTGACAAGCTATTTATCAGACATGGATCACCTGCAGAAGAAATACGTTTTTCAACTGGTAGCTCTTGGCAGAAACACAAGTAGTGCTCTGGGGGGAAATTACTGGGTCATATTAGCATGGCGGTTACTGGGTCATATTAGCATGCGAGTTACTGGGTCATCTTAGCATGGCGGTTACTGGGTCATATTAGCATGCGAGTTACTGGGTCATATTAGCATGGCGGTTACTGGGTCATATTAGCATGAAAGTTACTGGGTCATCTTAGCATGGCAGTTACTGGGTCATACTGGTCTTTATTTTATTAGGTCCTTTCGACAGGGGCGATATACTTAAGTCTTTTGGCGAGTAATTTCACAAGTTCTAAATGGTCTGTATTTTACTATGTCAAATAGACATGCAAATCCCTGTGCCCAATCGGATTGAGGTTAATGGGGCACATTTGGTGTTAGTTACTAGGGTAGCAGGTGTGATTCTGGGTCGTCATGACATTTTGAGTTACTGAGTCAAGAAGGCATGAATGTAATAGGCTAGTGTTTTCATGAGGAAATATAATTTTAGAAAGACTTTGCAGCCAATAATAATAAATGTTATGTCCTGCAACATGTTAAAAATAGTTTTTCGCACCATGTCTTGAGCAATACATTTACTGTGTTGGTCCCCAGGCTAACAATTCAAGTGTTCTGTGGTATTCAAACATAGGAACGCGATTGTGGTTAAACAGGGGCGGCCTTAGGGGGTAGTAACCTACTCTTACACCTCTCTGTCTCACATAAGACACTTTCCCAATGCCCGGCCTACTGCCCAGTTCCGCTCTGCCAGGCATAGCCGTCATTTTACCAAATCTACTGTTTTCTCGGGAGTTCATCAAAAAATCTGTGAAATCCGAGGGGACTTTACATTTTATACAACTTCCTTGTTTGCTTCAGCGAATGTTTTCGTCAAGTCTGTTGGGGGAGGGTGGATGGCAGCTTTGCTTGTGTCTAGAATTCAGTTAATGGATCCTAATTTAAATGAATTTTTTTTTGATTTATTGCGTTCAAACGATCGGTGAAAGAACGAAGATGGCGCCGAAATTTAAAAGAAAAATTGAAAACAATTCTTCAAGAAATTAGACTTGCATGTACAGTGTGCACATACCACGTACATCAACTTGAATGTCCGGTGAGCACATACCACGTACATCAACTTGAATGTCCGGTGAGCACATACCACGTACATCAACTTGAATGTCCGGTGAGCACATACCACGTACACCAACTTGCATGCCCAGTGAGCACATACCACGTACATCAACTTGAATGTCCGGTGAGCACATACCACGTACACCAACTTGCATGCCCAGTGAGCACATACCACGTACACCAACTTGAATGTCCGGTGAGCACATACCACGTACATCAACTTGAATGTCCGGTGAGCACATACGACGTACATCAACTTGAATGTCCGGTGTGCACATACCACGTACATCAACTTGCATGCCCAGTGAGCACATACCATGTACACCAACTTGCATGCCCAGTGAGCAAATACCACGTACACCAACTTGCATGCCCAGTGAGCACATACCACGTACATCAACTTGCATGCCCAGTGAGCACATACCACGTACATCAACTTTAATCAGCGCCACACCTCAACTAGGGTTGCCAGATGCGTGGAAACCAAAAGTAGGACATAATAAAACAAAAATGAGGACGACAAAGTAGGACATTTTGAAAAAAAATTTTGAGTCGTCCCGGATTAAAATTACAGTCAGCACAATTTTATTGTAATAGCTGCCACTGTTCATGCAAGATTCTTTTTAAAAAAACGTTAATTTGTGCCTTTTAAAAATGATTTAAGATTACAGTATTGGTCAAACAATTGCACATCATCTACAATAATACCCTTCTCTTTCAGATAAAATATGCATGCCAAAAGGTAAGGTGACCAGACGTCCCGATTTAGGCGGGACAGTCCCGATTTCAGACCTCATGTCCCGCTGACCCTCGCTTGTCCCGGCGGGACGCCCGTTTGTCCCGCTTTTTTTAAATCCTTTATATTAACTCGTGGTGTCTGCGGCCGACCGACCGACCTTGCTTGCTTGCTTGTCGCCAAAACTTTTGATCGATTTTTAACCCACTTGCTCGCAAGATAGCGAGCTGAAATTTTGCAGGCAGTTTCGTACCGATGATAAAAACAATGTATCAAAATTTCAGATCGATCGCATGTACCGTAATTAAATTATTGATTTTTTAGATTATTTTATTTATTCCTATGTATCATGCTATTTTTTAAGATAGAGCGTCGCGGTGCGTATTATATTGAACAACCTTTCTGTCGCGCAATAAGGTGCGTATTTTATTGACAGCTCTTTTTATAAACATATTCCTGATCGGTGCGCATTATATTAAACATGTTTTACGACACAACTGCAATTTTGTATTTCTGGATGGTCTGGCGCTGCGTATTATAATGAACATTCTTTTAATTACTTCTCGTACATAAAGGATTTATAGTCAAAAACTTGGTTTTTTACGGGTTTTTCTTATTAAATCCTTTATATTAACTCGTGGTGTCTGCGGCGGACCTTGCTTGCTTGCTTGCTTGCTTGCTTGTCGCCAAAACTTTTGATCGATTTTTAACCCACTTGCTCGCAAGATAGCGAGCTGAAATTTTGCAGGCAGTTTCGTACCGATGATAAAAACAATGTATCAAAATTTCAGATCGATCGCATGTACCGTAATTAAATTATTGATTTTTTAGATTATTTTTTTTATTCCTATGTATCATGCTATTTTTTGAGATAGAGCGTCGCGGTGCGTATTATATTGAACAACCTTTCTGTCGCGCAATAAGGTGCGTATTTTATTGACAGCTCTTTTTATAAACATATTCCTGATCGGTGCGTATTATATTAAACATGTTTTACGACACAACTTCAATTTTGTATTTCTGGATGGTCTGGCGCTGCGTATTATAATGAACATTCTTTTAGTTACTTCTCGTACATAAAGGATTTATAGTCAAAAACTTGGTTTTTTACGGGTTTTTCTTATTCAGTACTTTATTTCATAAAATAAATACAATTAGTTGTGTTGTGATTATGGGTAAGAATCAGAATGAATGATACATTTTCTTAAATTTAATTAAATATTCAAAACAGTGTTTTAAAATCCCTTATATTAACTTCGAAATCTTGTCTCTGTCGTCATCTCTGTCGTGATCTCTGTCGTTCGCGGGCGGGCGGGCGGAAAAACAAAAGTAAAAAAATGACACACTTCTCGTGATGCGATCGAGCTGAACATTTGCACATAGACTCGTGCATAACAATGCATCGTATCCAAAATTTCAGATCGATCGAATGTACCGTAATTAAATTAATGCATTTTTAGTTTATCTCTATATAACTCTATGTAATTCAATGTCGCAGTTTGTTATTGTTCGCCTTCCACGTGCCACTTGAGTTAACGCCAGCCCATCGATGTCCACACCCTCCCCTTCCCCCGGTTTTAAAGCCAGGGGAGATCAGTCGGTTTCAGTCTGTAAATGTTTGTCGCGTGTTGCGTATTATATTGAACATATCAATACTTTGAGTTCTGTCACATATATAAGGGATTTATAGTCAAAAACTTTGTTTTTACGGGGTTGTTTAATTTATAAATTTTAATTGCTTTATTATATTAGCTAAGCCGGTTGGTGCGTCGATTTCTGTGGTTATTTACATTTTACTCCTTGATACGGCTTTCCCGTGACTTGTCGGCGATCCCGATACGTAAGGTGACCAGACGTCCCGATTTTGTTTGCTCCAGAAACCTGCCGCCCCCCCCCCGTACGTGGGGCGCCGTCCACCTTTGCCCCCCCCCCGGAAAATCTGGTCACCTTACAAAAAATCATCAATTATTTACAGTCTTTCTTTGATTTGATCTAAGTACATCCCATTAAAGCATTGAAAGTCATCAAAAGGTTTCAACCACTTTGCTAAGTAGCAAATGTATGCTTATAAACCAACTTAACATCTGCAAAGGTTGTGTGAAGACGGCCCATAGCCTCAAATACTGATGTTTCTTCTCTTTCAACTCTTTCAATGACTGCAATATTTTAAAACCTAGATCTAGTTTTTTTCGTCCTTATCTAGGTTTCTTCGTCCTTGTCTGGTTTTCTAAGTTTTTTATTTAAAAAAAAAGCCATAGTCTTAGTTTTTTTAAAAGTAAACATACGATGTAATAGTAAGTAATAGTTGTAACAACGAAACATAAAAATTATAATATAAAAAAGGCGAACTTTTAAAATGATTTTTGCTTTACGGTGGACTGTGAGCTAAAATGGAGGACATGTCCTCCTTTTGCCGTACGTCTGGCAACCTTGACCTCAACCAATCTGCTCAGCATTCTCTAACGATCTTTCCATGTTTTTTTTTACTAGTCTTATATTAGCTTGCTTTGTAAGTTTAATCGGAACCGTCCGTCCAACCATTTGTTTATAATTTTTTCACGTGCCCAGTTCACGCGTTGACGCCGACCGTCACTGTTCACACCCCCTACCGTCCCTGCGCCCAGGGGAGATAAAAACCAGGGGAGATAATTCTGTTTCAGTCTGTAAATGTCGCGTTTGAACATAATCACTACTTTTAGTTATGTCTCATATATAAGGGATTTATAGTCAAAAGGTAAGCTGGCTTTGCACTTACTGTAAAATGCGTAGACTAAAAAGTAGAAAATTAGTGCATCTTTAATATAAGACTAGTTTTTAAAAAGTGTTTTTAAGGTTAATTATTTATCCTTCTACCTGATGGTCTTAGTGTGCGAATGTTTGCCATGGCTGTACTAGGAACATTCACGTGCAGCATATCCCTCTGGTTCTGTCGTGCACATAGCTATTTAGTCTATCCTACAGACTCTCGTTCTGAAGTTCACTTAGCTATTTAGTCTATCCTACAGACTCTCGTTCTGACGTGCACATAGCTATTTAATCTATCCTCCACACTATCGTTCTGACGTTCACTTAGCTATTTAGTCTATCCTACAGACTCTCGTTCTGACGTTCACTTAGCTATTTAGTCTATCATACAGACTCTCACTCTGACGTTCACTTAGTTATTTAGTCTATCCTACAGACTCTCGTTCTGACGTGCACATAGCTATTTAGTCTATCCTACAGACTCTCGTTCTGACGTTCACTTAGCTATTTAGTCTATCCTACAGACTCTCGCTCTGACGTTCACTTAGCTATTTAGTCTATCCTACATACTCTCGTTCTGACGTGCACATAGCTATTTAGTCTATCCTATATACAAACATTTTGTGTAGGGGAGGGGAAGGGTTCTGGGTACTCCGCGGAAGCTGTGTAGGGAGAATGCGGAGCGGTAGATGCCAACATGACCTGGCAACACCCCCTCCCCCCTTCCCGTTGTCCGTCCTTGGAATTTACAGTCAATCTATGAGGCCGTTTTTTCCAGCATCGGAGGAAATTGATGTGCACATTCTTTCCGGGGTACTGGGGCGCCGGGTGAACTGGGGCGCCGGGTGAACTGGGGCGCCGGGTGAACTGGGGCGTCGTGTTGAGAAACTGGGTCACCGGGTGAAGAAGCGAGAGGTGATGATTCAAAAAAGGGGGTGGGGGTAAGCAAGGAGAGGCTTGCATGGCACCAACTTAATTTTTAAATAAAATCATGGCAATAGAATTCTTGGTCGTGAATCTATTGATAGTTGTAGGTCTTGGTGGTGAATCTATTGATAGTTGTAGGTCTTGGTAGTGAATCTATTGATAGTTGTAGGTCTTGGTAGTGAATCTATTGATAGTTGTAGGTCTTGGTGGTGAATCTATTGATAGTTGTAAGTCTTGGTAGTGAATCTATTGATATTTGTAGGTCTTGGTAGTGAATCTATTGAGCTGTAATTCTTGGTACATCTATTGATAGTTGGAATTCCTGGTAGTGTATATATTAATAGTTGGAATTCCTGGTAGTTTATATATTAATAGTTGGAATTCCTGGTAGTTTATATATTAATAGTTGGAATTCCTGGTAGTTTATATATTAATAGTTGGAATTCCTGGTAGTACATCTATTGATAGTTGGAGTTATTTGTAGTATATCTGTAGATAGAAATCCGCAAAACACCCACCGTTATTTTGAACTTATGAAAACATCAAATAAATATTGAAAATTCTCCTAAAGCATCAATAGATAAGTCGAGTTTCTGATAATCAATCTATTGGTAGCTCAAATTCATGGAAATACATGATGATGTATTGAAGAGAATGCGCCTCGCTTTGAGCTAACAGGTTCCATGACGGTTTGTCGTTTTGTCACCTTGTCGTTTTGTGACCATGTCGTTTTGTCACTTTGTTCTTTTTGTCACTTTGTCAGTTGTCATTTTGTCACATTGTTGTTTTGTCACTTGTCGTTTTGTCTGGTTACCGTGCTAACTAAGAGTTGCAGAAAAACAAACGGAGTTAAGTAAATAATTAGTTCATATGATCGCCCTGATCTCCATAATACTTAAAACAGTGAGCTTGAAGGAATTTTTAAAAAATAGTTTACAGAAACTAGAATGATGATCATGGGGCCTTGTTTTTTTTAAATTTTTTTTTATAATTTTTTTTTATATAAAGTTAAATTTCATTTCATGGATCGTTTCATTCGTGTCATTTAATTTTAAATGTCATTGTACAACACTTATATACATATGGCATAAAAATGTCAGCTAAATCTACGTGTCAGTAATTTATTGAATGAACGAATGATATCAAAGTTGAATAGTGCGTGAACTGCCCAAGATCATTACACACTGTCATTGTATATCATTTTTACACACAAGGAATGAATGGCATCAAGTAGGACCAATGACTTCACGGTAACACTGCCATTGAATTTAATGTTTACACACAGAGAACGTGTAAAACGCCAGCCAGCGCCCAACCATTTCATAAGTGCGCATGTCAAGAGGTTTCTTTTATGACCTCGCTTTCCCTGGGCAATGACCTTAAATAGTCGCTCTGATTTCATCTCTCCGGCCCTCATTAAGTCAATAATTAATTAGAATGCTATGTGATTATGTAAGCAATGTCCGTACCTAGCCAAGATTTTCTGCATGACGGATTTGTCCATTGCCATTGGGGTTGAAACTAATGAAAATTCTATTTATGTAATAATAATAATAATAATAATAATAGCAACAATATAGTAATCGAGAATTATTTAAGAAAACGTGTTACTGCGAATAAAAAACAATAAAAATAAGTTTTAAATAATGAATGCTTAAAGAGACAGTTTTCAAGGTAGAAATAGAAGCAATAGAAGCGTGTAAAAATGATAATTAAAGGGACTTAAGCGAATACATTTTTAAAAAAAAACATTTTTACAGGATCTCTTTAAAAACTAACTTATTTAAGACTTTTCTACTTCGCCATTCACCAAATATTCCATTTATTATTTTGTTCAGAGGTTTAAGTCACCATTGAATAAACAAAACAACTGAACTTGTTAAGTAGAGGACGTAATTTGTTCATATCTTACTCCAGGTATATTAATATATAAACAGGTTCACTTGCACTACTAGGACATCAATCGTATACGGCCATTTTAACGTAGTCAACATAGTTCATTTCAGCATTGCATTAGCTGTACTTCCAATGAACGTAATGGTATGATCTCTTACTGACGCATGCTCGTAAGGGGCCGTCCATAAATGACGTCACGCGATTTTGGATGATTTTGAGCCGCACTCCTCTCTCGTCACTCGTCGTCACTCGTCACAAAAACTTAGACCCCCCCACCCTACTTCAGTATGATGTCACAAAGCTTTGCCCCCCTCTTTTTTAAAGCTGTATTTTCTTTTTGAAAAATAGCTTGTTTCAAACTACTTTTTTTAAATTTAAGTATAAATTTAGTATACGGTTTCATTCTAGTATCGTAACACGCATGACGTCATGTAAATCGTCATAGAATAAATTGTAATAAATCAAATATTTAAGTGGACGTTCTATTTTAAGTTGCGAGTTTTGATATGACGTCACATTTCTCAACCCCCCCCCTTTTTTTCCCCTCGTCAAAAATGTGTGGACGTAGGTGCATGACGTTATTTATGGACGCCCCTAACGAACCATTTGATCCCGAATGCCTTTTAGGACTATCTACATCGAAAAGCTTTTATCGGAAAACATACAGGTATCGCTTGCAGAATAATCGGTGCCCTCTATGTTTATTGTGCATAACATGATGTACAGGAACGTCTACAAAACTATTATCTCTTTGATAAAGGCTAGAACCATTTATTGTATTACCGTATCACCATTGAATAAACAAAACAACTGAACTTGTTAAGTAGAGGACGTAATTTGTTCATATCTTACTCCAGGTATATTAATATATAAACAGGTTCACTTGCACTACTAGGACATCAATCGTATACGGCCATTTTAACGTAGTCAACATAGTTCATTTCAGCATTGCATTAGCTGTACTTCCAATGAACGTAATGGTATGATCTCTTACTGACGCATGCTCGTAAGGGGCCGTCCATAAATGACGTCACGCGATTTTGGATGATTTTGAGCCGCACTCCTCTCTCGTCACTCGTCGTCACTCGTCACAAAAACTTAGACCCCCCCACCCTACTTCAGTATGATGTCACAAAGCTTTGCCCCCCTCTTTTTTAAAGCTGTATTTTCTTTTTGAAAAATAGCTTGTTTCAAACTACTTTTTTTAAATTTAAGTATAAATTTAGTATACGGTTTCATTCTAGTATCGTAACACGCATGACGTCATGTAAATCGTCATAGAATAAATTGTAATAAATCAAATATTTAAGTGGACGTTCTATTTTAAGTTGCGAGTTTTGATATGACGTCACATTTCTCAACCCCCCCCCCTTTTTTTCCCCTCGTCAAAAATGTGTGGACGTAGGTGCATGACGTTATTTATGGACGCCCCTAACGAACCATTTGATCCCGAATGCCTTTTAGGACTATCTACATCGAAAAGCTTTTATCGGAAAACATACAGGTATCGCTTGCAGAATAATCGGTGCCCTCTATGTTTATTGTGCATAACATGATGTACAGGAACGTCTACAAAACTATTATCTCTTTGATAAAGGCTAGAACCATTTATTGTATTACCATATTTCCTCCAATAAATATGCATGGCATTAGTTAACATTCTTCACAACAGATGCCTCCCTGGAACAATTTCTCGTGAAGAGCATTTCGTTCGAGTTGAGTACGGTAAAAATTCCCCAAGAGATCCGATTGTTGGAGTCGTGCAGCAGAAAACCTCCTTACTGCGTTAACTCTCAGAAACGGTTGGACGACGTCCATTCTCCTCAATCGTCTGCTGAGTTCATGCCCAACATCTGAGACGCAACATCTGACATCCGATATCCAAAATCTGACATCCATCATCTGACATCCAATCGCTGCCATCCAATTTCTGAAATCCAACAACTGAATCTGACATCCAACACCTGACATCCAACACCTGGCATCCTATATCTGACATCCACAATCTGAATGGAACATCCAACACCTGACATCTGACATCCAACATCTGACAACGAACATTTCAATAACTCTGTAACGATGACTTTCAGTTGCTTTTTATCACGTTTTTATTAACTCACTTTCGTTCCTGTTTGTGTGTCTGTCCACAATTTTTCAAATCTGCCAACATAAATTAAACCACTTCTGATTGTCCTAGAGATCTCAAAATTTTACCACAGATAGATCTTGGATGACAATGCCTTGTATCAAAATTTCAGATCGATCGAATGTACCGTTATTAAATTCTTGAACTTTTTAGTTTATCTATATATAAGCCTATGTATTATCCGTCTGCCCTTGTTTACATTACATTCACGTGCCGAGTTCACACCAACCCCGGCCACATCAACCATGTTTAACATCAAGGGGAGATCAGTCATTTCCAGTCTGTAAATGTTTGTCGGGCAATGCGTATTATATTTGAACATATTCAATACTTCAAAACGCACCATAGCATACACTTAGACTAAAAAGAATAAAATAAATAGAATTTTAAAAAATATTTTTAAAAACCACGTTTTTATAAGTGGACTACAAAGAAGAAAATAGTTTTAAACTTATACGTTCAAGTACTTTCATTTAATATGACTAAAAACGTGGGGCGGGCGCTTATGAGGTTTTACATATGCAGTTCACTCATTCTCTCACTTATAGATCTCCATTTAACTTTTATACCAAACACCCGCGCCACGTTTTTAGTCATATTAAATCAAAGTACTTGAACGTATAAGTTTTAAATTATTTTCTTCTTTTTAGTCCGCTTATAAAAACGTGGTTTTTAAAAATATTTTTTTACTTCTATTTATCATATTTATAGCTGATTTTTTAAAGTCTTACACCCTAGCCTTGACCATGTCCAACATGCCCCATGATTCTTGAAGGCTTTGTTCCGCCCGGCGGACGAACCAGCAGGTTAACCCAATTATCTCAGCGGCCCGGCATGGGACCTTCTCACCGCTTCCCGCAAACCGAGATCATTCTAGAGCCGACCGATAAACATTTAATTCCTGGCAAACTAACGGATTCTGGAATGCCAGCTATCCCCACCCCCCCCTCCCATAACGCCACCCCTGGTGGTGGGACTAAACATTGGCAAACATGACGAATTAAGGACTTTTAACACTCGCAGCCAGCGAGCATACCTCGGCCCAAGACACAAGGGGGCCTATTCCTGTACGCATCGCAACCTTGACTTCATTCAAGAAGGTGAGAGACGCTAGTTGTTGAGAAATTTGGTCTGTTTTATTATGATTTTTTTCCCCCGCTTTCCACTTCGTACTCCATGTAAATGTTTTGCTTTAAAGCGTTTCTATTTATAGACGTATCTGCATGTTGTGCCGCTGCCAAGTTATAACTTCTAACAGCAGGGGCCGCTGCAATGTTTGTCATATTTTGAGGAGGAAAGGGGGTGGATGGGTGAATGTAATTATTGCCTTGTTTAAGAGTGAGGAAATCGAGTTTTGCGGCCGTTAATCTCTGGACGTCATGAGGTATGTTAATCTCTGGACTTCATGAGGTATGTTAATCTCTGGACGTCATGAGGTATGTTAATCTCTGGACGTCATGAGTATGTTAATCTCTGGACGTCATGAGGTATGTTAATCTCTGGACTTCATGAGGTATGTTAATCTCTGGACGTCATGAGGTATGTTAATCTCTGGACTTCATGAGGTATGTTAATCTCTGGACGTCATGAGGTATGTTAATCTCTGGACTTCATGAGGTATGTTAATCTCTGGACTTCATGAGGTATGTTAATCTCTGGACTTCATGAGGTATGTTAATCTCTGGACTTCATGAGGTATGTTAATCTCTGGACTTCATGAGGTATGTTAATCTCTGGACTTCATGAGGTATGTTAATCTCTGGACTTCATGAGGTATGTTAATCTCTGGACTTCATGAGGTATGTTAATCTCTGGACTTCATGAGGTATGTTAATCTCTGGACTTCATGAGGTATGTTAATCTCTGGACTTCATGAGGTATGTTAATCTCTGGACTTCATGAGGTATGTTAATCTCTGGACTTCATGAGGTATGTTAATCTCTGGACTTCATGAGGTATGTTAATCTCTGGACTTCATGAGGTATGTTAATCTCTGGACTTCATGAGGTATGTTAATCTCTGGACTTCATGAGGTATGTTAATCTCTGGACTTCATGAGGTATGTAAATCTCTGGACTTCATGAGGTATGTTAATCTCTGGACTTCATGAGGTATGTTAATCTCTGGACTTCATGAGGTATGTTAATCTCTGGACTTCATGAGGTATGTTAATCTCTGGACTTCATGAGGTATGTTAATCTCTGGACTTCATGAGGTATGTTAATCTCTGGACTTCATGAGGTATGTTAATCTCTGGACTTCATGAGGTATGTTAATCTCTGGACTTCATGAGGTATGTTAATCTCCGGACTTCATGAGGTATGTTAATCTCTGGACGTCACGAGGTATGATAATCTCTGGACGTCATGAGGTATGTTAATCTCTGGACGTCACGAGGTATGATAATCTCTGGACGTCATGAGGTATGTTAATCTCTGGACTTCATGAGGTATGTTAATCTCTGGACGTCACGAGGTATGATAATCTCTGGACGTCATGAGGTATGATAATCTCTGGACTTCATGAGGTATGTTAATCTCCGGACTTCATGAGGTATGTTAATCTCTGGACGTCACGAGGTATGATAATCTCTGGACGTCATGAGGTATGTTAATCTCTGGACTTCATGAGGTATGTTAATCTCTGGACGTCACGAGGTATGATAATCTCTGGACGTCATGAGGTATGATAATCTCTGGACTTCATGAGGTATGTTAATCTCTGGACGTCACGAGGTATGATAATCTCAAGAAGTCATGAGTTGTTTTTTTAAATATATATATTTTTATTTTGAAGCATACATTAAAGTCAAACCTCTGATAACAAGCACCTCTCATAACGAGATTTTCGCATAACGAGCAAATTCAATGTTTTTTGTGAAAAGTTGCTCCCTTAACGAGCAAAGATTCGCATGACGAGTGATGCAGAAGGGGAAAATCCCTTTTTCCTGGAAATTCATTAGTGAGCCGGCACTTCCGCCTTGAAGTATTATTCTGTGTTAAGCACTCGGTCTGTTAGCGTATTTTCGTGTGTGATCAACTTTTTTTTACAAATTTTGCATTCAGACAGTATGTCTGAAGATATTCAACTATATCCGACGTGTCCTTGGAAAATCTGAAGGTAAAAATAAATCGAATCCTGGTTGTGACGCCTTCTATGACTGACATCTCGCGGCCTTCGGTGACTGACATCTCGCGGCCCTTGGACTACAACTCACCTGACCTTGACCTTGGCGCAAGACAGACAAAAGGAAGAAGAATTTGTCATCCAAACCACATGGGTATTCGTCTCCCCTTGAATATCTGTTCGTGATAGTGCCTGGTGTTGGGACTTGTAGCGTGTTGTAGATGTAGAGTTAGTTAACAATGGTGGCTGGTGTTGTGTGTTGTTGCATGTGGAGTTAGTTAACAATGGTGACTGGTGTTATGTTGTTGTATGTGGAGTTAGTTAACAATGGTGGCTGGTGTTGTGTGTTGTATGTGGAGTTAGTTAACAATGGTGGCTGGTGTTGTGTGTTGCTGTATGTGTTGTATGCGGGCCAAATGAGGCATGCCTTAGAATTTTAACTGGCCCGCATTTATAAGAAAGGCATATTTAAGTGCTGTTTTATGTACAAAATACACTGACGTCAAATGAAAGCAAAAATCTATGACGTTCTATACTTTGTACCGATTAAAGAAGCTATATATTTGCTGTGATGTGAACGATTTCCAAAGGAAGTCCGATGACAAAAATGTTTATTTCTGCCAACTCGAAAATGAAATGTAGATCTATGTGGCATCCGTGTTTTAAACATTTTAAGACAGTTTTTACACCCCAGTGTTAACGAAAATTTTGGCTCTATTTTTATTGCAGCACGTTTTATTTATTGTAAGGTACGAAGTATATTACTAATTTCTAACGATGGAATAAGTTTTTTTTTAAAGTTTCGAAAATCACGATAGTGTTTTCCAATTTTTGTGCTAAAATATATATCTTACAAGTACTTAAAAAGATTATAAATTTATATATATAATTGAAAATCCTGTAAGTCGGTCTTAAAGTTTGTCCTTTTTACACGCTTTTATTTAAGTCACAATGTTTGTATGTTGTATCCATCCATCCATCCATCCTTCCTTCAAATCTTGTAACTTAAAATTAAACCACTTCTGATAGTCCTAGAGATCTCAAAATTTTACCACAGATAGATCTTGGATGACAATGCATTGTATCAAAATTTCAGATCGATCGAATGTACCGTAATTAAATTAATCAATTTTTAGTTTATCTCTATTTATCACTATTTAGAATGTATAGGCGTCTGCCAGAGTTGACCTGCACGGCTCACTGGTTTCACTCCAGCCCTGGTTTACCGAATTCCCGTGTTTACATCAAGGGAAGGGGAGATCAGCGCGTTTCAGTCTGTAAATGTTTGTAAATAAAAGCGTGTCCTTTTTTAAAAAAGATTTTTTTACATTTTACTTATTGTTTATTATCTTAATCCGGCCCTCAGATATTTTTAAATCCCTGATATTAACTTCACCGGCGTCTCTGTCATCTCTCTCTGTCTTGGGCGGGCCGAAAAACAAAAGTCAAAAATGACCCACTTCCCGTGATCCGATCGAGCTGAAATTTGGCACACGGACTCGTCTCACCGAACAATGCATCGTATCGAAATTTCAGATCGATCGAACGTACCGTAATTGAATTAATGCATTTTCGGCAGGGTTATGAAGCAAAGTTGCGTTAAGACAGATTCAGTCTCGAAATGCTTGTCGCGTTTGAAAATAATCAATACTGTTAGTTATGACTCATATATAAGGGATTTATAGTCAAAAACTTTGTTTTTACCGGTTTGTTTTATTACTTCATGGGATACGGCCCTCGATGCAAAAAGTTTGAACACACTATGATCTACACCGATTACAATGAAGACGTAACATTCTCTGGTTATTCCAAGCCAGTTATGAAGCTCATAGACATGAAGTTGGTATATCGAACAACAAATAATGGGTGAATGCTCTTGCGCTAGAAGAATTTCATGTTTGGTCGTTTAGTATTTTTTTACCTTTTCTGTCTTGGAACTCTTCGTGGCCTCGTGTCGTTTGGTAATTTTGACCTTTTCCATCTTTGAACTCCTTCAGTGCAGTTTGTATCGACCCAAGAAATGATTTAATGGCGATGCTCGTAGTTGTGTAAGATTGTAACGGGTTGTCAGAATAAACATAAGATCAGGATTGTTCCGGCCTTAAACCCAGTGACCCGATGACCCATCCCGCATCCACAATCAAACTTCCTTGGGCGGGGATTTCTAAGGGCGGGCAACTGTTACGATTTATTGCCCCTTCGGGATCAGATTGCAATATTTTGATACTGTTATTATTTCCCTTCAGAGCTGTGGTGTTTATGTCTATGGAACATGTCTGTTTGCACGTCCTATTTCTTCTCCTCTCCTTTATTTAATAACTTGTTTCAACAAAGTTTGGAGGGAGTATTAGAAGGGGGGGGGTAGTGATTAGAGGTGGGTAGTGAGGGGTGTGAGATAGAGGAGGAGAGGGAGAGAGAGCAAGTAAACCCATTGGTCACGTCATTCAGGTCATTAACCCCAGCCCAGTGGGATAATGACGTCATCTATCTACTTGTGTTAAGCAACAAATCCACTTAAATGCTGATATCCTGGTGCACGATGATGACGTCATGGTACTGAAGGGGTTAAACGTCCAATCAAATTGCTCAGCTGGCCCCCTAGCAGGCCCCCTAGCACATTTAAAAAGTCAGACCGTTTCGTGTATTATCATCCACAGAACAATTACCAGACTTTTACGGATTCATACAAATCCCCCAGCAAATACCAGGTCAAGGTCATTTCATCTCCTAGAATTACCATCCCATCTAATCCTGCCAGAATCACCGGCCATTCTAATCCAGCAATGTTCCCTTTAAGCTGCGCGGCCGAGCAGATATCTGACGGACGTAGTTTAGAATTGCCACGCAGCAAATATATAAGATATGTGATTTGGGGATGTAAAGTTTGCATAAAAAATTGATGCTATGCAAATTTGGTGTTAAGGGAAGTGAAGAAAGTGCAGTGGGCTAATAGACACGGGGCAGTTAGCTAATAGACACGGAGCAGGGGTCTAATAGACACAAAGCAGTGGTCCAATAGACACGGAGCAGTGGGCTAATAGACACGGAGCAATGGGCTAATAGACACGGAGCAGGGGTCTAATAGACACGGAGCAAGTGTCTAATGGACACTGAGCAGTTGTCCTATAGACATGGAGCAGTGGGCTAATAGACACGGAGCAGTGTTCAAATAGACACGGAGTGGTGGGCTAATAGACACGGAGCAGTGAGCTAATAGACACGGAGCAGTGAGCTAATAGACACGGAGCAGTGAGCTAATAGAAACGGAGCAGTGAGCTAATAGACACGGAGCAGTGGTCAAAAAGACACGGAGCAGTGGTCTTATAGACACGTAGCAGTTGGCTAATAGACACGGAGCAATGAGCTAACATACACGGACAGCATAAAAATTCGCCGTGTCACTTATGGCTAAAAATGGATGTGTCTTATACTAGCTTTAAATTTGTTCTCTGTTTTCTTTGATCCTATGATCATCTTACATGGAGCTATGGAGAAAAAGTAAATTAAACGTAAAAAAAAAGAAATAAAAAATTCGGTCATTTTATTTTTAGTTTTGTCCCAACTCACGACAAATGAAACACACTTTCCAGACCTCAAGTCAAATAGTCATATACTTTCCTCATAGTTTCAGTGTCACGGCAATTATTTTTTTAATTTTTATAACCATCGTGTATAAGCACATTGGCACAATATTCAACTAACTAGACTCAGTTACAGTTGATTCTTGCCATACATTAGGAACATATTAAACTGTCTAGTCACGGTACAATCCACTATTGAACTAAAGTGATGTTCTGTCTGTGGTAAGTGGGCCTGGCAACTGACCCTCCGTTAATCATCAAATACGCTGCATGCTTTTCGTGTGTGATGAGAACCACTCAAGTTCGCTGTAATTTTAGAACCACTCAAGTTCGCTGTAATTTCAGAACCACTGACGTTGGCTGTAATGGCGATGCACAGATGCATCCATTCCCACAGCAAACATGACATATTTGAAATGTAAGCCCATCCTTACGTTACCGCGGGCCCATTTTTAGGGACATCTCCCGTGTTGTGTCTGCCCCGGCAAACTAAGGATTTCAAACATGTCTGACAGAACGCCCCGTCCATGTCAGCTTCCAGTGGTCGGGGCACGAGCACCTGGGTGACATGGGCCGCTCATGTCTTGTTGCTATCCGAGTTTGACATAGGTGCAAATAGGTAGAAGACAGAAAGGTCAACTGTCAGTTGTTCGCTGTCTACCCCCGAATCAATACATAAACGTAAACGCATCACCGGATATTTGAGTTTTTATTGAGACATTGTCTCTGAAACCTTGCACTCTGGTCCTTCTTTACTCGCATGAATTCGATACATCAACTTCAAGTACCGAAAGGATTTATTGATTGACAAAACGATACTTTTGATCGATACCAGCCGATCTGCGTTTACGTCAAACTGTTTCCCAATTAAAACATTGAAAAAAAAACAAGCCCTTATGTATTCAAATTATTTCAACGATATCGCACGATGTTTTCCCACAATGCCAGAAGAGCTAGGAGAAAGGCCAAAACATATGGAAACATACAGAACTCGTGTGTAGAAGCTGTGGTAAAGACTGTCACCCAAGGATAGGACTGCACAGCCACTCGAGGAAATGCACCATCGCCTCGTGAGACCGCAGGATGCCGAGTACGTATCAAAGAGTCAAAGAAATGTTTCCAGAAAAAAAATTACAATGAAACAATGGCAAGCATTAGGACTGATACTGACACAACTAAAAATTGATGTTTATTATGTAAATAAAATTAATGGCAAAGTTAACTTCAATTGACCAAAGAACTGTTTAACAAGTGCAAAAAGGCCACTAGGGAGATGCTGGAAAACTGAACTATATGCAGTCTCTGTTGATATGTAAAAAATTGATTTTCTCTTGTGTAATGTAAACATTTCCAGAAATGTTTTTCTCATTGTCTGTGGTGTTCTGTAGACCCTTAAAATTAAAAGATAATGACGGTAACTTATATTACTTTATGTTTATTTAGTATGCAGTTCTTAAACCAGCGCCCGGGGTGCCGCTACTCCACGCGCGGACCTCTATACATTTTTTTTTCTCGGCAGGTTGGAAGGTCTGCAACTGAAGCCTCTTGTAGATCTTAACTGTTTTGATTCAGTACCAATCAAATTTCACCCCACAAATTTTAAGAATGAGCACAGCTCCAAAGACCAAATTCTCAGCCATTCCTTCTATGACCGGTCCACTTGTTGGTCCAGTTATGTTGTGTCCATCATCAATGGTTCGCCCTACTGTGACCGGTCCACTTGTTGGTCCAGTTATGTTGTGTCCATCATCAATGGTTCGCCCTACTGTGACCTTACCGCTCCTGTCAAGAGTGATTCATCCTCGCTGCACGAAATAACCCCGCGCTTTTTCGTCTCTTTAAAAGCAAATTCCCAGGCGACAAACGGGTCTATCGGAAATATCCGATGATTTTTTCTCGGTTCTCACACTATCTATATATATCCTTATATAATAATCTTATATAATAATGAAAGGTAATTTTCTGTCCGTTATGTCCGGCTCTCGATAGCGATTTGTCCCTCAAACACATATGACTCCTACAGCCAATCATGTTGAACACGTTTACGCGGACGTTCAAAACGAGTTATTTTTGGTGCAGTATTTCTTCCAAGACTTTATTTTGAGTTATGCACGTTGGGATTTATAGCAAAAAAAGCTCTGTTTTTACGAGTTATTTATTTTAAGTATAATGAATAGTAATTTTGACGTGATGCACTCGTATGCCGGTCGAGACGGCTGTTTTTTTTGTTTGTTTGTTTTTTGTTGGGGGGGGGGAGTTACAACAACATGCCACCGAACGGTGGCGGAAGTCCTTGGGCTGGCTTTGTTGCTCGTCAGAACTAATTGTGTATCCAACATGTAAAGTGATCATTAAAATTTAACTTTGTAAGTAAAAACATAAATTAATGTTATGTATACTAGTCCCAGACCTTCGTAAGGGGTGTGTCTGAAAATAATCTACAACCCACGCAGCGTGTGAAACTGAAAACGAGGGGCGTACTTCACTATATTTGAGTGAGTACTAGTGATTAATAACTTAATAATTAGCCATCTAGGAAGTCCAGATACGTAGAAAGCGGTTAAGTCCAGAGGACATGAAATGAGTGCGGCCTAACGACTTCATTGATGTTCTGAAGTGAGGCGCAAGTTTTTTGTTGCCGAGAGTGTCGCTCGTCCGTGAACTTTTGTGTCCGACACTTTGCTCCATTACCATATACATGTGTGTCCTCACAGTAAGCTCACAGTAACCTCACAGTAAGCTCACAGTAACATCACAGTAACCTCACAGTAACCTCACAGTAACATCACAGTAACATCACAGTAACCGTAGACATTTATCCCTAGGCGTTCATCCAAGACTGTCGTCTGCAAATAACTGACCAAATTCAGACCGCTACAAATGACCGATGAAAGATTTGAAGCACACATTTCTCCAGCTTGTATTTATTTATTAACTCAAGAAATCTTGTCTGATTGGTTTTATCTATCGATCAACTCAAGAAATCTTGTCTGATTGGTTTTATCTATCGATCAACTCAAGAAATCTTGTCTGATTGGTTTTATCTATCGAACAACTCAAGAAATCTTGTCTGATTGGTTTTATCTATCGATCAACTCAAGAAATCTTGTCTGATTGGTTTTATCTTTGATGCGCCCCAGAAACCAGGTCTGATTTTTCTTTTCTTTATTTCTCCAACATCTTCTAATGTTGTTTTTATCATCAAGATCACAGTCGACCTTGGCAGACATCATATTCTTGTTGGTATCTTGCCACTTAGTGTACACAGCATTTAGGCTGTAATAAGTCTGCTTATGTGGGGGTGTTCATTGTTTGTGGATGGCTGGGTCGTCTTAAAGTGTGGGACGTGTAAGAAATGTGTATGGGGTGTGAAGGATTGGGTGGGTTTGCAGCTGTGTAGGGATTTATTGGGTGTGTGTGTGGGGGGGATTGTGGGTCAGATATTATAATGGCGAGACGCCAATGAAGGAGAAAAAGTAGCTCAGTCATTGACTGTTTTTAAATGAAGTACTTTTTGCAAGGTCAAGGCCGTAAAGTGGCCAATAAACAAGGAAGGAAGTGATTCAATTAAACAACAAACAAAGTTTTTGACTATAAATCCCTTATATATATACTTAAAGTATTGATAGGTTCAATATAATATGCAACGGGCTACAAACATTTACAGACTGAAACCGACTGATCTCCCCTTGCTGTAAAAAAACGGGGGTGGGGGAGAGGGGTGGTCATTGATGGCTGGACTTAACTCCAGCACGTGGCGGTGAACAAAGCAGACGGCTACATTGAATTATATATAGATAAACTAAAAATGCATTAATTTAATTACGGTACATTCGATCGATCTGAAATGTTGATACAATGCATTTTTAAGTGACACTAGTCTATGTGCAAAATTTCAGCTTGATAGCATCACGGGAAGTGTGTCATTTTTTACTTTTTGTTTTTTCGACCGCTTGCGAACGACAGACCGACAGAGAGAGATATGACGACAAGATTTAGAAGTTAATATAAGTGATTTAAAAATAGGATTTAGAGAGAGAGAGAGAGAGAGAGAGAGAGAGAGAGGGGGGGGGATAAATATTAAATAGGTAGTATCAGTAGAATCAGAGTATTCAGATAGTTAAAGCCACAATCGGCCACATTAATGCAGGAAACATCACATTAGAAACATAAATATTTTAAAGTTTTTCTACTTTTTGTCATCTTCACAAAGTTAACTGATTGGAAATATGTTTACTTGACAAATTTTTTACAAAAACCGCCTTACATGTTCTCCGTATTTATTAGTAAAACTTGACAACCAAAGACAATGTATGAATAACTTACAAGGACCGAATAACACGACTCAAGAAAGCGGGGAATAGATTCAAATTTATTCATATTTCTCCAAGCCGCGCGTCAGCTTCATTTTCTCGTCTTTTTTTTCCTCCCCCCAGCAAGGCCAACATCGTATTTGTATGACGGGTCGAACCCTATTTCGGACACTTTCCTGCAGTTACTTCCGGGTTTTCGACATCCACTGCCAACGAAATTCAAGTCTTTGACCTAATTCCGCCCCTTGGAGTGGTCTTATTGGATGGTTTCAGAGAAAGGGGGGAAAAAAACGACCAGTAAAAATGGGAGAAATGTGTTTATAAATGGCAAGTATGACTGTTTATAAATGGGATGTATTTCAACCAGCGATGATCTTCTTTGACACTCGAGTGCTGGAGTACTTTGGAGTGATGGTTCGGATGTTTACTTTAAAAAATCCGGTTAATGATTAGTGAATCATCGTCTTGATCTCCGGTAGAGATGAGGAGAGAACTCTTGTCAGATATTCGCTGTCGTTAAGTCAATACATCGGCGGTTCCCAAACTGCTTCGTTCCTGGCAGGGGAAATCTCTTAACAGTTGTTACCTGTTTTTGTTTGTGTCAATATACAATTACTTCATGAACGCTGCCAGTCCTGTGAGCCGTGCTGTACCACTTGCTGTACCACTTGTTGTACCACTTGTTGTACCACTTACTGTACCACTTACTGTACCACGTACTGTACCACTTGCTGTACCACTTACTGTACCACTTACTGTACCACTTACTGTATCACTTGCTGTACCACTTACTGTAGCACTTACTGTACCACTTACTGTACCACTTGCTGTACCACATGCTGTACCACATGCTGTACCACTTACTGTACCACTTACTGTACCACTTGCTGTACCACGTGCTGTACCACTTACTGTACCACTTACTGTACCACTTGCTGTACCACTTGCTGTACCACTTACTGTACCACTTACTGTACCACTTACTGTACCACTTACTGTACCACTTGTTGTACCACTTGCTGTACCACTTGTTGTACCACTTGCTGTACAACTTGTTGTACCACTTGCTGTACCACTTGTTGTACCACTTGTTGTACCACTTGTTGTACCACTTGCTGTACCACTTGCTGTACCACTTGCTGTACAACTTGTTGTACAACTTGTTGTACCACTTGCTGTACCACTTGCTGTACCACTTGTTGTACCACTTGCTGTACCACTTGCTGTACCACGTGCTGTACCACTTACTGTACCACTGACTGTACCACTTACTGTACAACTTGCTGTACCACGTGCTGTACCACTTACTGTACCACTTTCTGTACCACTTGCTGTACCACTTGCTGTACCACTTGCTGTACCACTTGCTGTACCACTTGCTGTACCACTTGCTGTACCACTTGCTGTACCACTTACTGTACCACTTGCTGTACCACTTACTGTACCACTTGCTGTACCACTGGCTGTACCACTTGCTGTACCACTGGCTGTACCACTTACTGTACCACTTACTGTACCACTTACTGTACCACTTGCTGTACCACTTACTGTACCACTTACTGTACCACTTACTGTACCACTTGCTGTACCACTGACTGTACCACTTACTGTACCACTTACTGTACCACTTGCTGTACCACTTACTGTACCACTTACTGTACCACTTACTGTACCACTTACTGTACCACTTGTTGTACCACTTGCTGTACCACTTGTTGTACCACTTGCTGTACAACTTGTTGTACCACTTGCTGTACCACTTGTTGTACCACTTGCTGTACCACTTGTTGTACCACTTGCTGTACCACTTGTTGTACCACTTGCTGTACCACTTGTTGTACCACTTGCTGTACCACTGGCTGTACCACGTGCTGTACCACTTGTTGTATCACTTGTTGTACCACTTGTTGTACCACTTGTTGTACCACTTGTTGTACCACTTACTGTACCACTTCCTGTACCACTTGCTGTACCACTTGCTGTATCACTTGCTGTACCACTTGCTGTACCACTTGCTGTACCACTTCCTGTACCACGTGCTGTACCACTTACTGTACCACTGGCTGTACCACTTACTGTACCACTTGCTGTACCACGGGCTGTACCACTTCCTGTACCACTTGCTGTACCACTTGCTGTACCACTTACTGTACCACTTGCTGTACCACTTGCTGTACCACTTGCTGTACCACTTCCTGTACCACGTGCTGTACCACTTACTGTACCACTGGCTGTACCACTTACTGTACCACTTGCTGTACCACGTGCTGTACCACTTCCTGTACCACTTGCTGTACCACTTGCTGTACCACTTACTGTACCACTTGCTGTACCACTTGCTGTACCACTTGCTGTACCACTTACTGTACCACTTGCTGTACCACTTGCTGTACCACTTACTGTACCACTGGCTGTACCACTTACTGTACCACTTAGTGATCCTTCTTTCACTACTGCCCGCCACATGGACCTATCCTCTGCCAGGTTTTCCCAGTTTTGTATATCAATGTTGGCTACTTTCATGTCTCTCTTGCGTATGTCCACGTATCTGAGACATGGTCGACCAACCGACCTTTTCCCTGTCGCCAGCTCGCTGTAGAGCACATCCTTGGGTATGCGACCACTTTGCATCCTCTTGACGTGTCCAAGCCAACGGAGGCGTCTTTGGCTTAATATTGCTGCAATACTACTCATGCTTGCTTGAGCCAGGACCTCTGTGTTGGGGACTTTCTCTTGCCATTTGATGTCTAGGATGCGGCGCAGGCATCTGAGGTGGAAGCTATTGAGCCTTCTTTCATGCCTGGTATAGGTGGTCCAAGACTCGCATCCATAGAGGAGTGTGCTCAGTACGCAGGCCTGGTATACCTGCAGCTTAGTCCTTGCTTTGAGTTTGGCATTGGACCAGACTCTTTTGTACAGTCTAGCCATAACAGTTGCTGCCTTCCCTATCCTGCTACTTATCTCATCTTCCAGTGAGAGGGTGCTCGAGATGTTTGATCCCAGATATGTAAAACTGTCAACAGCATTCAGGTTGCAGTCGTCAATGGTGATAGTCGGGAGAGAGGCAGCATCCTGTGCCATAATGTTGGTTTTCTTTATACTTATGGTCAGGCCAAACTCTTTGCAGGCAGCGGAGAAGCTGGATACAAGGTTCTGCTGGCCGTCTGCTGTGTGGGATATTAAGGCGGCATCGTCTGCAAATAAGAGCTCGCGCAGCAAACTCTTCCTTATTTCGGTCTTGGCTTTAAGTCGGGCAATATTGAATAATCTCCCGTCAGCTCTGGTGTGTATGTATATCCCCTCGCTGTTGTTCTTGAAGGCATACTGGAGTAAGATGGAAAAGAATATTGCGAATAGAGTAGGTGCCTACACGCAGCCTTGCTTTACTCCACTACTTACTGGGAAAGCCTCGGAGGTGGCACCGTTATAGCACACTGTGCCCTGCATGTTTTCGTGGAATTGCTTGATGATGTTAAGCAGATGTGTAGGGCAGCCTATTTTTACTAAGATCTGGAAAAGGCCGCTTCTGCTGACAAGATCAAAAGCTTTAGTTAGGTCGACAAACGCGATGTATAGAGGCATATGTTGCTCCCTGCATTTCTCCTGCAGCTGGCGCAGAGAGAAGATCATGTCTATGGTTGATCTTCCGGCTCGAAAGCCGCACTGCGATTCTGGGAGTACACGCGATGCTAGGGTCTGAAGGCGTGTCAATGCAACTCGGGCGAAGGCCTTTCCAACTATACGGAGGAGAGAGATTCCACGATAGTTGTTGCAGTCACTCTTGTCTCCTTTATTTTTATAAGGTGTAACGATGTTGGCATCTTTCAACTCCTGTGGTATCTGCCCCTGTTCCCAGCACAGAGTGAGGAGGTCATGCAAAGGCTGTAAAAGTATTTCTTTTCCACATTTGAGAACTTCTGGTGGAATTCCATCATTACCAGGGGCTTTCCCGCAGGCTAGGCAATCTATGACTCTAAAGGCCACGGAAGTAGATTCATTATATTTGTGAAATCCAAACTTCAGTTTTAATCCAGGAGATTCAAGCTCTCAAGTTTGTTCATAAGACTGTCTGAAAAAACTTCATAAGACTGTCTAAAAAAATCTTCATAAAACTGCATCAAAAAAACTTCATAAGACTGTCTCAAAAAAACTTCATAAGACTGTCTCCAAAAACCTCATAAGACTGTCTAAAAAGAGTGTCTTCTTTAGAAAATAATTAGTGGAACAAGACAGCTATTAGCTGTTAAATTAGAAAGCCTTTTGCGTTTCATCTTCAAATAGGTAGAGATCACTGACATGTATTACAGTCGGATAACTCTCTAAGTCGAAGTCAAAGAGACCCTAAAAAAAAATTCGACTTAAGGAGTTTTCGAGTTAGGGAAAATGGCGTAATATGTGCAGATTAATCAAGGACAAAGTAGATATTGAGAGGCGGGGGAACAGCCATACCGGCTAGAAGGCTTGACAGGAAAGAGAGGCATGTCTGATTGTTTTATATGATAGGAAGCCAACTTGCTTTGACATACGGACTCAAGCCCGTGAGAGGAGATACCTTCCTTCCCCTCCCCCACTTTACTCCCTCCACAGTGGGATGGGGGAAGTAAGATTTTTCTTGGAAAATTTGACTAAGGGAGGTTGGAAGCCAAAAATCTTCGAGTTAAGGATATCTAAAATAAATTATTCTTATGGAATTCGGCCGGGACCTAACATTTAATTCGATATAGGGTGGTTTTCGACTTAGCGAGGTCCGACTGTATAAGGAAATGGTGTTCTTAATCTACAGTATAATTTAAAAAACACACATTAAAAATTTGATGAACTTTATGAAACAAATTAACTCGATCTTAATTAGCAGTGACGATCATGAAATTGTTAGATATTTATATAAATATAAGCAACTCTCTAACAGGACACCGCTTCGTGAAATTTGGGAACCACTGGGGAAAAAAACCATTCATAAAAATAATGAGGTGAGCAACGTAGAAGTAGACATTCGAGGGAGTGATACCTTACAGCTAGTCGACACCCGCGTGTTTCTTTTAATGTCTTTTGGTGGCTCATTTCCTTCATTCAAACACTTTAATAAATGTGATCTTTATCTGTAAAAAAAAATACATTTGATAATGATGGAAAGTAATTTTAGAGCCAAACATTTTCAAGTCATTTTAATTCTAGCATGATATTAAGCTATATTTATGTTCAAAATATCCACCATTAAAACAAAAAATACTGGGTTCAAGTAGAGCTCTCCCTTTGCAAGTCTCACATTCGTTTTCCCCTCTATCAAAGTAGGTCGTGTTTTATTAAGGTTTTATCAAGGACAGATCGTAATTCTCTATTATGACCTTTATGACCTTTTTAACAGAACTAACTACCGACTGACGCTCAATGAGATTAAATTATTTAAAATGATGCGTTTCAAGTTAATGCGAATAACTAACACAAGGTCTCTCAATATTTCTATGTTACCATTAAAATAATCTTACGTTTGTGTGACAGAGCAAAGATATTATCAAATTAAAGATTAGAGATTTAAAGCTGTAGTCCCATAAGAAGTTATTATTATTATTTATTATTAATAAATAAAATCAATAATACTTATGAATCGATGAATATCGAGGAAATTCATTTTCTTCTCTTCCTTGAAATGTGTAGATGGGTCTGGATTTTCGATGACAATTTAAGCATTTGCACTTGTGATGAATGAAAGACTTACTTTAAGTAAACAAAAAGTCTTGTCGAATTGAATGAAAGCAAACATTTTTTAATTAAATTTAATTAGAATGACACCGAAATGCATTCACAAATTTGTAGTTAACGTTAAATGGAAGCAATATTATTTCTATAACAATTCTTTTTTTGGAATCGTATGATTATTATAAGCGGCAAGTTCATGGTTACTTTCAGCCTTGAAACTACAATAATGGTGTCATCTATTGACCCTATATGATTGATAGTTAATAAACCATTACGGTATTTTGGGTTATGTCACATTCAGCCCAGGGACTGTTGCGACCAAAGCAGGCAAACTGAAACAATAGTGATGAACTAGCCAACATAACTTAACATTGGCCAGGAAAAATTTGAAGTTGGCCTATTCATTGTTTAACTAAGTTAAAAGTTAAACATACAAATTCGTCCTATTTTGCCTACTATTAAGTTAATCTTTTTTAATGGAAGTTGAAAGCCAAAGTTTGAGTCATTAGACCTAAGATTATACATTTTTAACGCAACTTTCCCATGGGATGCATTGCCTTTATATATTTGAAATGTCTGTAGAGCTTGCACATGCAACTCCTCCTCAACTATACCAGATAGAGGGTTCGGGTCTTTTGCAAATATGCTAAGGAGGTCCCAAGAATGTGCAACGGACAAAAAAAATAGAGAAAGGGTTTACTGGATTTCCTGGAAAATTTAAAAAAAAACGAAAAAATATCAGTATTTTGTCAGTTTGTCGTCAACCATAACATCTATCGGATTGAAATAAACGCCAAACGATAGCTTATAATATTTAGAATAATATTGAAGACGGCATTTACTAAGAATGTATTTTCATTTGATTCCCGCAATTTTAACAGCAATTTTTGAAAGCAATTGTTTTGTTTAGTTTCAAAATTATTGATTTAAGACTTTTGATTTAATCGAGAATGATAGTTAATACGGTTTTCCAGCTTTGTGAATGCTTATGTTAGATTGTTGCGTGGTGCGCATTATATTGACACATTCTTGGTGTGATGTAGCGTGAGGGGATATGACGTCATATTGTGTTTACTTTCAGAATTACTTATTTGAATCGACTTTTAATGTAATCTAGAATGATTTCCCTTGAATAAAAAATCGGAAATTCTTTTTAGAAATTGCGTTTAAATACCCATTCGAGTTTTTATTACTTGTTTAAAATTCTACCTTTATACTATTATTGTCTTTGCAGCAAGTATGATTTGACTACATTCCATTTCATATTATAGACTTTTTAACTTTAAGTTACTATGAGTAAAATTATGGCAATTTTTTCGATCTTTCCACTAACGAGCCAAATGAAACCTATACTATATGATAATTGAGGAGTCCACTTTCAAAAACTACTTTATTGAATATCATTTGAACAAGAGTCTTAATTATTCAGAACCCAGAACGCAACATTGGGGGCTTCGTCCGAGGATTTCTGGAGACTCTGTTCGATTACAACGATAATAAAGTCAAATATACCAAGGATATCCAACAATGTTATTTAACCCAAACACAGAATAATGCACTCGTTAAGATCTTCACTCACTCTCTCTATTTCCTTTCACTCCTTGCGCGTCTCGTGCGACGCACAATAGTCCGGTGCGCATTACTACACTACACTATTATGTACAACAATATCAGTACATTTCTTGTACCTTGACAGTTACTTTGAGGTTAGACTTGGGTTACGTTGAGGTTAGACGGGTTGCGGTGACGTTAGACTTGGGTTACTGTGAGATTAGACTTGGGTTACGGTGAGGTTAAACTTGGGTTACGGTGAGGTTAGACGGGTTGCGGTGAGGTTAGACTTGTGTTACTGTGAGTTTAGACGGGTTGCGGTAAGGTTAGACTTGGGTTACGGTGAGGTTAGACGGGTTGCGGTGAGGTTAGACTCGGGTTACTGTGATGTTAGACTTGGGTCACTGTGAGGTTAGACTTGGGTTACTGTGATGTTAGACTTGGGTTACTGTGATGTTAGACTTTGGTCACTGTGAGGTTAGACTTGGGTTACTGTGAGGTTAGACTTGGGTTACTGTGAGGTTAGACTTAGGTTACGGTGAGGTTAGACATGGGTTACGGTGAGGTTAGACTTGGGTTACTGTGAGGTTAGACGTGGGTCACTGTGAGGTTAGACTTGGGTTACGGTGAGGTTAGACATGGGTTACTGTGAGGTTAGACTTGGGTTACGGTGAGGTTAGACTTGGGTTACTGTGAGGTTAGACTTGGGTTACTGTGAGGTTAGACTTGGGTCACTGTGAGGTTAGACTTGGGTCACTGTGAGGTTAGACCTGGGTTACGGTGAGGTGAGACCTGGGTTACGGTGAGGTTAGACATGGGTTACTGTGAGGTTAGACTTGGGTTACGGTGAGGTTAGACTTGGGTTACGGTGAGGTTAGACGTGGGTTACGGTGAGGTTAGACTTGGGTTACGGTGAGGTTAGACTTGGGTTACGGTGAGGTTAGACTTGGGCAGGGCCGGCCTTAGGGCAAGGTGAACGAGGCAACCGCCTTGAGCCATGCGCTTTTCAGGGTCCCGCGCTTTGACTAAACATTTTTTTTTACACGTTTACAAACGACATGTTGAAAATGGAGAAGTTGTAAACCGAAAATGGCTTATACATTCGGCATTTAAATACAAAATGTTGTGTTTCTGTTGCAACATTTTTGACAACACTGTCTGCTCTGGCATCCGACGGGATTTGTGGCTGGAAAAGTGCCAGTTTTAGACTGTAAGATCATGAGAAATCAAAGTGGCAATATTATGAATATTTGCAAATATTTGAAATCTTACAGAATTTGCGTTTTGAAACAGCATAGTAATTTCAAAAGAAATTACCACTTACTTAGAAGTTGAACTCATTTTCAAAGAGACGATTGTGCGAAAAAGAAAGAAACAAGCAATTTAAATATGAAGGAGAAGATGAAGGATTTATAGATGCACAAGAAAACTTTCGCACATATTTATATAACCAGATTGTTGATAAGGCAATCATGTCGATGGACATTCCCTTTGAAATACTACCAGGCCATCATTACTGGTTTGGATTTATTTATAATAAATTTCATCAATTAAAACAATAAGAACAACAACAGCAACAACAACAAATGGCATATGCATTATGAATCTGGAGAAAAAGCTCACAGCCTGCGAAAGTAAGGATTTTGGTGATTTCATGCTTGCCGAAGAGCTGCAATCATTGAGTTCTATAATTCCCGCAGTTACCTAAAACGATCCAGATATAGTGACTTTCCTAGCACACACATTGCACTTCGAATACTTTTAACCATTCCTGTCTCAGTGGCTCTCGGAGAAAGAAGCTTTTCGAAATAAAAAAATAATAATTGAAACCTAAATGCGGTCAACAATGATTCAAGACATTGGCGTAGCTAGGATTTAGTAGGGGTTTGGGGCCCGGGGGGCTTAACCTCTTTGGGGCCCCACATACCTGGCGGTAGCTTAATATTTAATTTTAATAATTTCGGACACTAATTAAGGGCCCCTCAAGTGGGGGCCCAGTGGACTTTCGAATTTTGTCCTCCCTCCCATAGCTACGCAACTGATGCAAGATAGGATCAGTAACTCAGTAACTTAGCTATTTTGTCAACTGAGAATGTTTTTGCCAAGGATATTTCCAATAATGAACTTATCTCAGATTTTTCAACGGCGCAAGCTCGCAAAATTTGCTTGAGCGTTGTAAAAACAAGATAGAAGTTGAAGATACAAGCAAACCAACGCTAGTGTATATAGATTATAATGTTAAGCTACAAACATGCGTATATAAACTCTCAATTAGCATACCAAAACAAAACATTTTAATTACAGTATTAACGTCCTTTTTGAGTTTTAGGATCTTCAATTAAATGAACTAAACTGTAATTATTGATGTATCCGTGCTGTTATAGACTAAAATTTTGAGTACTTTATTTTTCAACATTCTTTTAATATATGTAGAATTGCAACCTTTTGCATGGGTCTCACTCCTCGTCTGCTGCCTTGTGCCTGGGGCCCCGCTCATATTTTGCTGCCTTGGGCCCCGCGTACTCTAGGGCCGGCCCTGGACTTGGGTTACGGTGAGGTTATTCTCCTCTCCTTGTCTCTCATGGCTTGAAACTGCTTTCTCTAAAGTAGAATATAACGGGGTTTTTTAAAAATCGCCACGGGATTTGGTTTTGTCTGCCTCGGTAAAATTAGTAAAAATTCTCATTGTCGCGGTACCTTGGTGTCGTGTCGCCGGGAAAGGTGTGAATAGTGTCGGAGCTTCTCGGTATTATTCTTCTTATAAGAACAGTGCTTCTCAAACTTTTTAGTATGGCGGACGGCAGTATTTTTTTCCATTGCACCAGGGACCGGTGCACTATTTTCCCTTCACTGACAATTTTTTCTGTCCTTTTTCCGAGAGCTTCTGCGGACCTGCAGTAGATGGCCCATGGACGGGCACCGGTCCGTGGACCACCACTTTGAGAAGCACTGGCTAAGAACGTAGCTCTGGAAGATGATCTCCTCGACGATGCTTAACACGGTTGCTATGATGATCCAGTCGATCTTCGGTAGTGGGCTTCCTTTGACTGGCGGAAGCAAGTAGAGCGGCTTATACGGGATCGCAACAGTTAGCAAGGGGCAGTGGACCGTCCCTTGCCCCAGACCGGATGTCCACAACGCTTTCTTTTTTGGCGACACTCTGGCTTTTAAGTCTCTTGTACATCTCAGAGCCCCCACATTACGCCGCCCGAGGCCCTAAGAGCCCTGACATTACGTCCACCGTGGCCCTAAGAGCCCTGACATTACGTCCACCGTGGCCCTAAGAACCCTGACATTACGTCCACCGTGGCCCTAAGAACCCTGACATTACGTCCACCGTGGCCCTAAGAGCCCTGACATTACGTCCACCGTGGCCCTAAGAGCCCTGACATTACGTCCACCGTCGCCCTAAGAGCCCTGACATTACGTCCACCGTGGCCCTAAGAACCCTGACATTACGTCCACCGTGGCCCTAAGAGCCCTGACATTACGTCCACCGTCAACATTGCGCTCGACGCGAAGGCCACGACTAACGACATGAGAGCACCATACAGGTCCGTGGAAGTTAAAATTATTTGAAGGGCTTCTAGCAAATGACATATTGACTTACTACATACCCATCTTTGGCTATTGTATGCTTGGTTACTATGATATGTTGAATTACTACATATCTGTCTTTGTACATTGTCTGTCGTGCTACAATGACATGTTCAACTACTACATTGTCTATAGTGAGTCTATTACGTGTCGTCTTCCTCGATCCCAGTGTGTAAACTAAATGTTCAAAAATCTTTTCAGGAATTCACTTCCGCCAGACGAGAAGCAGCACGCTCCATAGAACCAGACAAGGGCAGTAACACGGCGGACATTTCCAACTTAGACATGGCGGCCGTGCTGTGTGAGAAGTACAATGAGTGGTCAAGGTGGTCGCCGTGCTCACGGAAGTGTGACCAGACGAGGGTCAGGAGGTGTCGGATACCGGAGGAGTGCGGCCGTAGTTGGGTCAAGGAGAAGAGGACGTGTACCAGAGAGAAGGGGGCGTGCTTCCCTCTTACATACAAGGTACGTGGGCTACAACATACGGGGTAACATATGGTGTCAGCTACAACATACGGGGTAAAATATGGTGTCAGCTACAGCATACGGGGTAAAATATGGTGTCAGCTACAGCATATGGGGTAAAATATGGTGTCAGCTACAGCATACGGGGTAAAATATGGTGTCAGCTATAGTATACGGGGTAAAATATGGTGTCAGCTACAGCATACGGGGTAAAATATGGTGTCAGCTACAGCATACGGGGTAAATATGGTGTCAGCTACAGCATACGGGGTAAAATATGGTGTCAGCTACAGCATACGGGGTAAAATATGGTTTCAGCTATAGTATACGGGGTAAAATATGGTGTCAGCTACAGCATACGGGGTAAAATATGGTGTCAGCTACCACATACGGGGTAAAATATGGTGTCAGCTATAGTATACGGGGTAAAATATGGTGTCAGCTACAACATACGGGGTAAAATATGGTGTCAGCTACAGCATACGGTGTAAAATATGGTGTCAGCTATAGTATATGGGGTAAAATATGGTGTCAGCTACAGCATACGGGGTAACACATGATGTGGGACACAACACATGGGGTAACATATAGGGGGTGGCCGGATATCCGGGTTTCCGGCAGTATCCGGATTGGCCAAATACTTATGGCAGATCCGGATGCCAATTTAGTTTAGAATTATTTGAAATCAAAATAAATTAATTGAAGAAAAGAACAGTTTTTATTAAGGTTTTTAACGGTTAACCGGTTCTGAGATTGGGACTGGTCCGGTTATAACCTTAACTTCAATTACTCAGTATAAGCTTATTACCCAGAGTTCTTTTTGTGTGTGTGTGTTAAATGTATGTAGACGAGTGGTTGGCTAAGGCAATGCACAGTATTTTAAATAAAACACATTAAATCAACGAAATATGTTAAGACCACACAGGTTGAGGACTATAGCTGTTTAAAGGTTTATTTGGTAGGATAATTCTCGTAAGAAAGGAAATCACAGTTATAAATCAGTATTCTAACTAAAAAGCTAAACACACAAGTTTGCATGCAGTATGCAGCCCAAAGTATCTGCTATGCCTTACTCTCTACGTTTACGTCTTACGTTTCTGAGTCCCTTTCTGAGTCCCTTTCTGAGTCCCTTTCTGAGTCCCTTTCTGAGTCCCTTTCTGAGTCCCTTTCTGAGTCCCTTTCTGAGTCCCTTTCTGAGTCCCTTTCTGAGTCCCTTTCTGAGTCCCTTTCTGAGTCCCTTTCTGAGTCCCTTTCTGAGTCCCTTTCTGAGTCCCTTTCTGAGTCCTTTTCTGAGTCCCTTTTCGTCTGAGTGAGTCTCCCCTTATGTTCGTTCGTCCGTCGATACGACGAGGACCACTCTAGTCATCCGAGGGTTTTCTGTGCGTGCGCAGATGGCTGATTAGGCCGATCCTTGCACGAAAGGTTCGGGAACAGAAGGGACAGGGGGCGAGTGCGACATCTCCTGGAGGGTTGACAGCATGGGCCTTTCGGGCTTGCCTCTTCTTTTCTGCGGTGGTAATCCGGTTTGCCTCACATGACCTGGCACCTTCGTGGATGGAAGAGCGCCAGGTGGATCGGTCCATTGCAGCTCGTTCCCACGTGTCTGGATTTATGGCAAACGCTTTCATTGAGGCTTTCAGTGTGTCTTTGAAGCGTTTCTTTTGCCCACCGTGGGACCGCTGGCCATACTGGAGCTCACCATAGAAGATTCTCTTTGGCAGTCTCTCGTCTGGCATTCGGACAACGTGCCCTGCCCAGCGAAGCTGGGACTGCATCAGGAGGGTGAAGATGCTGGGGAGACCTGCCTTGGTCAGTACCACTGTGTCTGGAATTTTGTTCTGCCACTTTATGCCGAGAATCTTCCTGAGGCTTGTTATATGAAAGTGGTTCAGCTTTCTTGCATGGCGCTGATAAACAGTCCAAGTTTCACAAGCATAAAGCAGTGTGGGGAGCACCACTGCCCTGTACACTTTCAGCTTGGTCTGGATGGTAATGCCTCTTCTGTTCCAGACATTAGGGTACAACCTGCCAAAAGTGGAGCTGGCTCTGGCAATTCTGACGTTCACTTCGTCATCGATGGTGACATTTTGAGACAGTGTGCTGCCTAGGTATGTGAACCGGTGCACTGTATTGAGTCTCTGGCCGTTGACAGTGATGTTGGGCTCTACGTAGGGTCTTCCAGGCGCAGGCTGGTGGAGGACCTCAGTCTTCTTGGTGTTGATTGACAGACCAAAGTTTGTGCAGGCACTGGAGAACAGGTTTACACTGCGTTGCATGTCGGCTTCTGAGACAGCGTTGAGGGCACAGTCATCAGCGAACAGCAGGTCTCTGATGATGTCTGTCATAACCTTGGTTTTTGCCTGGAGCCTCCGAAGGTTGAACAGCTTGCCATCTGTGCGGTATTTCAGGTTGACACCAACATCCTCGTCTCTGAAGGCCTCTGTCAGCATGGCGGAAAACATGAGGCTAAACAGTGTTGGTCCCAGGACGCAGCCCTGCTTGACTCCGTTTGTGACTGGGAAAGGATCAGAAAACTCCCCGCTGTCCTGGACTCTGGCCTGCATGCCTTCATGGAATTGTTGCACCAAGACGATGAATTTCCTTGGGCAACCGTACTTGGCCATGATCTTCCACAGACCCTCTCTGCCAACAGTGTCAGAGGCCTTGGTCAGGTCGACATAGGTGGAGAACAGATCAGAGTTCTGCTCCTGACATTTCTCCAGCAGCTGCCTGGCAGCGAACACCATGTCGATGGTTCCTCGCTCTTTTCGGAATCCACACTGACTTTCAGGCAGGAGTCCTTGGTCAAGGTGCACTGTGAGGCGGTTGAGCAGGATTCTGGCGAGGATCTTTCAAACAATAGAAAGCAGGGATATGCCTCTGTGGTTGTCACAAGCCTGTCTACTTCCTTTTCGCTTATATAGATGTATGATGGTGGCATCTTTGAAGTCCTGCGGGATCGTCTCTTGCTGCCATATTAAGAGAAACAGCTCATGGAGCCTTTCAGTCAGGGCTGTTCCCCCCTCCTTGTAGACCTCAGCTGGTATGGCGTCAGAGCCAGGTGCTTTGCCACTGGAGATAAGATAGATTGCTTTCTGGGTCTCGAGCAAGGTTGGTGGGTCATCCAGTGCTTTGTTTGTGGGCACTTGGGGTAGACGATTGATGGCTTCGTCGTTGATTGTCGAAGGGCGATTTAGGACGTCATCGAAATGTTCGACCCATCTCTCCAAGATCTTCTCTTTGTCTGTGATTAGAGTGTTACCGTCTGCGCTGAGGAGGGGGCTTGATCCTGAGGGCGTGGGGCCATATACTTCTTTCAAGGCGTCGTAGAAGTTTTTATAGTCACGCCTGTCTGCATAGCCTTGGATCTCGTCAGCTTTGTTGCCGAGCCAATCGTCCTGCATCTGACGGAGCTTCTGCTGAACAGTCTTGCGTATGTTGTTGAGTGCATCTCTCCTTGCCGTGGACTTATATAAGTATCACAAAGACAGCGCTCAAGCGTGTCCAGTCATGTCATAATGACTACGCAATTGTTCAGGTCTGGTCAGCCAATCCTGGCCATACAAGGTTATCACCAGTGGGGTCGAACGGGGCGCAAAGCTTGTCCAGTCAATACAATCGTTTACCACATGCCCTGGGGCAATCGTGGCGGTCTACAATATTCCGCAGTCTCTATTTCGTCAAACAACCTTGGGGCACATTGCCACACATAGTAAAACAATCAATTTCAATACGAGAAAAATATATTAGGTTAAATAGATACAAGCATAAATATTACTTTACTACATAAGATAACACAGTAAGTTTACTAACAGCATATTAAACTATTACTTTACTACATAAGATAACAAAGTAAGTTTACTAACAGCATATTAAACTATTACTTTACTACATAAGATAACACAGTAAGTTTACTAACAGCATATTAAACTATTACTTTACTACATAAGATAACAAAGTAAGTTTACTAACAGCATATTAAACTATTACTTTACTACATAAGATAACAAAGTAAGTTTACTAACAGCATATTAAACTATTACTTTACTACATAAGATAACAAAGTAAGTTTACTAACAGCATATTAAACTATTACTTTACTACATAAGATAACAAAGTAAGTTTACTAACAGCATATTAAACTATTACTTTACTACATAAGATAACACAGTAAGTTTACTAACAGCATATTAAACTATTACTTTACTACATAAGATAACACAGTAAGTTTACTAACAGCATATTAAACTATTACTTTACCACATAAGATAACAAAGTAAGTTTACTAACAGCATATTAAACTATTACTTTACTACATAAGATAACAAAGTAAGTTTACTAACAGCATATTAAACTATTACTTTACTACATAAGATAACAAAGTAAGTTTACTAACAGCATATTAAACTATTACTTTACTACATAAGATAACAAAGTAAGTTTACTAACAGCATATTAAACTATTACTTTACTACATAAGATAACACAGTAAGTTTACTAACAGCATATTAAACTATTACTTTACTACATAAGATAACACAGTAAGTTTACTAACAGCATATTAAACTATTACTTTACTACATAAGATAACAAAGTAAGTTTACTAACAGCATATTAAACTATTACTTTACTACATAAGATAACAAAGTAAGTGTACTAACAGCATATTAAACTATTACTTTACTACATAAGATAACACAGTAAGTTTACTAACAGCATATTAAACTATTACTTTACTACATAAGATAACAAAGTAAGTTTACTAACAGCATATTAAACTATTACTTTACTACATAAGATAACAAAGTAAGTTTACTAACAGCATATTAAACTATTACTTTACTACATAAGATAACACAGTAAGTTTACTAACAGCATATTAAACTATTACTTTACTACATAAGATAACACAGTAAGTTTACTAACAGCATATTAAACTATTACTTTACTACATAAGATAACACAGTAAGTTTACTAACAGCATATTAAACTATTACTTTACTACATAAGATAACAAAGTAAGTTTACTAACAGCATATTAAACTATTACTTTACTACATAAGATAACACAGTAAGTTTACTAACAGCATATTAAACTATTACTTTACTACATAAGATAACACAGTAAGTTTACTAACAGCATATTAAACTATTACTTTACTACATAAGATAACAAAGTAAGTTTACTAACAGCATATTAAACTATTACTTTACTACATAAGATAACACAGTAAGTTTACTAACAGCATATTAAACTATTACTTTACTACATAAGATAACAAAGTAAGTTTACTAACAGCATATTAAACTATTACTTTACTACATAAGATAACAAAGTAAGTTTACTAACAGCATATTAAACTATTACTTTACTACATAAGATAACAAAGTAAGTTTACTAACAGCATATTAAACTATTACTTTACTACATAAGATAACACATTAAGTTTACTAACAGCATATTAAACTATTACTTTACTACATAAGATAACAAAGTAAGTTTACTAACAGCATATTAAACTATTACTTTACTACATAAGATAACAAAGTAAGTTTACTAACAGCATATTAAACTATTACTTTACTACATAAGATAACACAGTAAGTTTACTAACAGCATATTAAGCTATTACTTTACTACATAAGATAACACAGTAAGTTTACTAACAGCATATTAAACTATTACTTTACTACATAAGATAACACAGTAAGTTTACTAACAGCATATTAAACTTAAATCGTCTGAATAAAAGAGGAGTTTTTATTATGGCTATAGAACTAGATCACCACTTCTTGTACACCACACTACACACTCAGTACAACACTGTACGCTTGGTACACACTACACAGTTCGTTGAACTTCGTTCAAGTTCGTTCATTCAATTCATTGTAAAATTTTCCTCGTTGACGTCACAGACTGTCATTGTAGATAGCAGATACTCTCCATATGTTGGATAATAAATATATATATATATATAAATCAAAGTATGTATGTATGTATGTATATATGTATGTATGTCCTTTACAGCTGACTAAACCATTCATCCGATCACCATGAAACTTTTGGAGAATTTTGAGTACGCTCCTGGGATGGTAATAGGCATTTGTTTTGTTGCAAAATTTAACACTCGTGGTGCGCTGGGGGCCCTTAATAGGATTGTTTTCTTAAATGAGCTATATAAAAATTAGTTTAAGCGTTAGCAATTAGGTAAATTGATAGATCTTAACCTAACTTTATATATAACAACTTGGTAGCCAATATTGAAGTACTATAGGGCACTAATTTTCTAATGTCCATTTCTTCAGGGCTGGGGGCCCAAAATGTCTTTTTTCATAAACGTTTAAGATTTTATTCCCCATTCAATAATTCACTATCTTGAGAAATATAGATACATAAATATATCCATTATGAAATTGATTGAAATAAACAGGTGTTTTGAACATGACATCTTGCACTAAATGGGCCCTGGGGCCCTTAATGTCATTTTTGCTTATATGAGCTTTATAAAAATTAGTTTATGCGTTATCTACTGAATAAATGAATGGATCTTAACCAAACTTTGTATATAAAAACTGGTAGCCCATATTAAAAAAAAGGCACTGCACTTTTTATGTCCAATTATTTGGGGCCGGGGGCCCCAAATGTCTTTTTTTCTTATATGTTTGAGATATTATGTGTCATTCTATTTGTAATGATCTTGAGAAACATATCCATGATGAAACTGAATTTAAATGAACAGGTTTTCAAAATATACATCTTGAACCGAATGGGCCCAGGGGCCCCTTAATGTATTTTTTCCTTATATTAGCTATATAAAAATTAGTTTAAGTGTTAGATAATGAGAAAATAACTGTTTTTTTCCACCAAAATCGGTAGATAAAAACTTAAGAGCCTATATTAAATTACTATAGGGCACTGAACTCCTAATGTCCATTTCCTCGGGGCTGGGGGCCCTAAATGTGTTTTTTTTTACTAAACTTTTAATATTGTATTCCTCATTCAATTTTACATGATATTGAGAAATATAGATAGATACATTTGTTATGAAATTGATTGAAATGAAGAGCTTTTCGAACTTCACATGTTAAACTGATGGGCCCTGGTGACCCTTAATGTAATTCTTTTTTATCTATATGTATTCCTTTTTACTGAGATCGCTGCAACGCACGATGGGTCTGCTAGTATTTTAATAAATAGTATTAAATACTAAATAGAAAATAGTAAAATACATATCCTTAGCTCTATACACTTAAATCGGAAGATATCCGGATCCGGAATGGGTATCCAGCAAATATTAGGGCCAAACTATCCGGATCGGCAAAAAGTATCCGGCCACCCCCTAGTAACATATGATGTCGGACACAACAATTAAATCAATTTTTGTCACAGATGGGACGGTAATATAAAGTAACGTAGACCTACTTTCAATACAATATGTACTCCATGGAACGCAATTCTTATGGTATATTTAAGATTAATAATTGTATAACACACACACAAAATTAAAAAAAACAACAAACAAATGAATAAATATTAATAATTTTTTGAAGTTTTTCAAATAAACATTTGTTTATATAGTTTTAAAAAAAGTAAATTTTGTCACTAATTGTATTGTTGGTTTGATGACGAAGGCTACCTGCCGAAACATGGTAAGTCCCATGTCTAGGCCTGTCAACGGGTACCCGGAGGGAAACCGGGTACCCGTTGCCGAGCAATAACCCGGGTAGTAAAATTGTGCCCGGGTACCCGTGAAAATGTTACTGCAATGACAATACGACCCCAAATAAAAAATACACCACTATACTATAGTAGTATTTAAATTTCATCATTTTAACATCGCTGACTCATTACATCTAAATTTTCATTTCCATAATAAACAAAGAAGTATAAGGCTAATAGAGGTCATGATGGCGAAAATTTTGATGGAATTTCGAACGGGTAACCCGGGTACCCGTTCAAAATTTGGACGGGTACCCGGGCAGCTTTTTTCAACAATATTGACAGCCCTACCCATGTCACACAACCCCATGTCCCACCACCCCATGTCATCCATCCTATGTCACACCATCTCACGTCACGCCATCTCATGTCACGCCATCCTATGTCACACCATCCCATGATATCACAATCCCATGATATCACAATCCCATGATATCACCATCCCATGATATCAAAATCCCATGATACCACCATCCCATAATATCACAATCCCATAATATCACAATCCCATGATATCACAATCCCATGATATCACAATACCATGATATCACTATCCCATGATATCACCATCCCATAATATCACAATCCCATAATATCACAATCCCATGATATCACAATCCCATAATATCACAATCCCATGATATCACAATACCATGATATCACAATCCCATGATATCACCTTCCCATGATATCACAATCCCATAATATCACAATCCCATGATATCACAATCCCATGATATCACCTTCCCATGATATCACAATCCCATGATGTCACCATCCCATGATGTCACCATCCCATGATATCACCATCCCATGATATCACTATCCCATGATATCACCATACCCATGATATCACTCACACACTTCATCAACAGGTTATCGGCATGCAGAAGCGTAACCGCCTGATTGAAGAACTCTTGTACGACCTGTTGTATGATACATGGAGTAACTGGGGTCCCTGTAAACGCTCCTGCCGCCAACAACGACATCGCCACTGTAAGCAGAAGTCCATCTGCGTGCGCTCCTACATTCAGGTATGCTATGGGGAGTCCTTGTCCTTGGCCCGTTGTGTATATGTGGTCTACAGTCTAAGGGAGTGATGGCGAACCCTTTTTGGGCCGCATGCCCAAAATTCGATTTAGAAACCACTTATTTATGTAAAAAAAATTGCCAAGTCTCCAATGAAACCCGAAAATGGGGGCTTGGCGTAGCTGATTTTATTAAGAAAGTGGGGGCTTGGCGTAGCTGATTTTATTAAGAAATTGGGGGCTTGGCGTAGCTGATTTTATTAAGAAAGTGGGGGCTTGGCGTAGCTGATTTTATTAAGAAAGTGGGGGCTTGGCGTAGCTGATTTTATTAAGAAAGTGGGGGCTTGGCGTAGCTGATTTTATTAAGAAAGTGGGGGCTTGGCGTAGCTGATTTTATTAAGAAAGTGGGGGCTTGGCGTAGCTGATTTTATTAAGAAAGTGGGGGCTTGGCGTAGCTGATTTTATTAAGAAAGTGGGGGCTTGGCGTAGCTGATTTTATTAAGAAAGTGGGGGCTTGGCGTAGCTGATTTTATTAAGAAAGTGGGGGCTTGGCGTAGCTGATTTTATTAAGAAAATGGGGGCTTGGCGTAGCTGATTTTATTAAGAAAGTGGGGGCTTGGCGTAGCTGATTTTATTAAGAAAGTGGGGGCTTGGCGTAGCTGATTTTATTAAGAAAGTGGGGGCTTGGCGTAGCTGATTTTATTAAGAAAGTGGGGGCTTGGCGTAGCTGATTTTATTAAGAAAATGGGGGCTTGGCGTAGCTGATTTTATTAAGAAAATGGGGGCTTGGCGTAGCTGATTTTATTAAGAAAGTAATATTTTAGTCGCGTCCCGGTTGATGAGGCTCTACGTGCCGACTGTGGCACGCGTGCCATAGGTTTGCCATCACTGGTCTAGGGGAATCCGAAATATATATGTTATTAAAACAGGGTATGTTTGGGCGATGTTGCTCTGTGACATAACCTGTTTAAATAACATATATATTTACTTATCTAAAAGCCCGATTACAGTCTCACCCATATTTTATGGTAATCACATGATTTGGTCACGTGCTTGTAATAAAGGGAGATCGAAACGTCCATTCTAACATTCTAATAAAATGAGGCAAGCGGGGGTGGGGGGGCATTGTACTGGGTGTACCAAATTGGTCAGCGCGCCATCTGGCGGAAAGATGATCAAGTGAAATTTGGCGAATACTTTTGAACATGTGGTGTAAAAATAAAATGTAAAAAAATCGCATAATTAAATGAGGAAGTTCAAGCGATGAAACTGACACAATTCATCCTAACACGTCAACTACTCAGAGTCGTGTTGACAATAATTGTCTTAAAAAGAAATGAATTTTTTAAAAAAGCGTTTTATTTCTTTGTACTTTATTGCCTCAGTCCATCTACATTAGAGGGTTTGCTAAATGTCACAATTAACTCATACTGTTCTTTGTCCTACACTAGTGACTAAGTGATTTAAACACTGTCCTATCCTGTTTATTGAGAGATTTAATACTGCGTTTTACATCTTTGTTTGACAGAGTAAACACTATGTTTGCCCTGTTTATTGAGAGAGGTAAACACTATGTTTGCCCTGTTTATTGAGAGAGGTAAACACTATGTTTGCCCTGTTTATTGAGAGAGGTAAACACTATGTTTGCCCTGTTTATTGAGAGAGGTAAACACTATGTTTGCCCTGTTTATTGAGAGAGGTAAACATTATGTTTGCCCTGTTTATTGAGAGAGGTAAACACTATGTTTGCCCTGTTTATTGAGAGAGTAAACATTATGTTTGCCCTGTTTATTGAGAGAGGTAAACACTATGTTTGCCCTGTTTATTGAGAGAGGTAAACATATGTTTGTCCTGTTTATTGAGAGAGGTAAACACTATGTTTGCCCTGTTTATTGAGAGAGGTAAACACTATGTTTGCCCTGTTTATTGAGAGAGGTAAACACTATGTTTGCCCTGTTTATTGAGAGAGGTAAACACTATGTTTGCCCTGTTTATTGAGAGAGGTAAACACTATGGTTGCCCTGTTTATTGAGAGAGGTAAACACTATGTTTGCCCTGTTTATTGAGAGAGGTAAACACTATGTTTGCCCTGTTTATTGAGAGAGGTAAACACTATGTTTGCCCTGTTTATTGAGAGAGGTAAACACTATGTTTGCCCTGTTTATTGAGAGAGGTAAACACTATGGTTGCCCTGTTTATTGAGAGAGGTAAACACTATGTTTGCCCTGTTTATTGAGAGAGGTAAACACTATATTTGCTCTGTTTATTGAGAGAGGTAAACACTATGTTTGCCCTGTTTATTGAGAGAGGTAAACACTATGTTTGCCCTGTTTATTGAGAGAGGTAAACACTATGTTTGCCCTGTTTATTGAGAGAGGTAAACACTATGTTTGCCCTGTTTATTGAGAGAGTAAACCTATGTTTGTCCTGTTTATTGAGAGAGTAAACATTATGTTTGCCCTGTTTATTGAGAGAGGTAAACACTATGTTTGCCCTGTTTATTGAGAGAGGTAAACACTATGTTTGCCCTGTTTATTGAGAGAGGTAAACACTATGTTTGCCCTGTTTATTGAGAGAGTTAAACACTATGTTTGCCCTGTTTATTGAGAGAGGTAAACACTATGTTTGCCCTGTTTATTGAGAGAGGTAAACACTATGTTTGCCCTGTTTATTGAGAGAGGTAAACACTATGTTTGCCCTGTTTATTGAGAGAGGTAAACACTATGTTTGCCCTGTTTATTGAGAGAGGTAAACACTATGTTTGCCCTGTTTATTGAGAGAGGTAAACACTATGTTTGCCCTGTTTATTGAGAGAGGTAAACACTATGTTTGCCCTGTTTATTGAGAGAGGTAAACACTATGTTTGCCCTGTTTATTGAGAGAGGTAAACACTATGTTTGCCCTGTTTATTGAGAGAGGTAAACACTATGTTTGCCCTGTTTATTGAGAGAGGTAAACACTATGTTTGCCCTGTTTATTGAGAGAGGTAAACACTATGTTTGCCCTGTTTATTGAGAGAGTAAACATTATGTTTGCCCTGTTTATTGAGAGAGGTAAACACTATGTTTGCCCTGTTTATTGAGAGAGGTAAACATATGTTTGCCCTGTTTATTGAGAGAGGTAAACACTATGTTTGCCCTGTTTATTGAGAGAGGTAAACACTATGTTTGCCCTGTTTATTGAGAGAGGTAAACACTATGTTTGCCCTGTTTATTGAGAGAGGTAAACACTATGTTTGCCCTGTTTATTGAGAGAGGTAAACACTATGTTTGCCCTGTTTATTGAGAGAGGTAAACACTATGTTTGCCCTGTTTATTGAGAGAGGTAAACACTATGTTTGCCCTGTTTATTGAGAGAGGTAAACACTATGTTTGCCCTGTTTATTGAGAGAGGTAAACATTATGTTTGCCCTGTTTATTGAGAGAGGTAAACACTATGTTTGCCCTGTTTATTGAGAGAGTTAAACACTATGTTTGCCCTGTTTATTGAGAGAGGTAAACACTATGTTTGCCCTGTTTATTGAGAGAGGTAAACATTATGTTTGCCCTGTTTATTGAGAGAGGTAAACACTATGTTTGCCCTGTTTATTGAGAGAGGTAAACACTATGTTTGCCCTGTTTATTGAGAGAGGTAAACACTATGTTTGCCCTGTTTATTGAGCGAGGTAAACATATGTTTGCCCTGTTTATTGAGAGAGGTAAACACTATGTTTGCCCTGTTTATTGAGAGAGGTAAACACTATGTTTGCCCTGTTTATTGAGAGAGGTAAACACTATGTTTGCCCTGTTTATTGAGAGAGGTAAACACTATGTTTGCCCTGTTTATTGAGAGAGGTAAACACTATGGTTGCCCTGTTTATTGAGAGAGGTAAACACTATGTTTGCCCTGTTTATTGAGAGAGGTAAACACTATGTTTGCCCTGTTTATTGAGAGAGGTAAACACTATGTTTGCCCTGTTTATTGAGAGAGGTAAACACTATGTTTGCCCTGTTTATTGAGAGAGGTAAACACTATGTTTGCCCTGTTTATTTGAGAGAGGTAAACACTATGTTTGCCCTGTTTATTGAGAGAGTAAACATTATGTTTGTCCTGTTTATTGAGAGAGTAAACATTATGTTTGCCCTGTTTATTGAGAGAGGTAAACACTATGTTTGCCCTGTTTATTGAGAGAGGTAAACACTATGTTTGCCCTGTTTATTGAGAGAGGTAAGTAAACACTATGTTTGCCCTGTTTATTGAGAGAGTTAAACACTATGTTTGCCCTGTTTATTGAGAGAGGTAAACACTATGTTTGCCCTGTTTATTGAGAGAGGTAAACACTATGTTTGCCCTGTTTATTGAGAGAGGTAAACACTATGTTTGCCCTGTTTATTGAGAGAGGTAAACACTATGTTTGCCCTGTTTATTGAGAGAGTTAAACACTATGTTTGCCCTGTTTATTGAGAGAGGTAAACACTATGTTTGCCCTGTTTATTGAGAGAGGTAAACACTATGTTTGCCCTGTTTATTGAGAGAGGTAAACACTATGTTTGCCCTGTTTATTGAGAGAGGTAAACACTATTTTTGCCCTGTTTATTGAGAGAGTTAAACACTATATTTGCCCTGTTTATTGAGAGAGGTAAACACTATGTTTGCCCTGTTTATTGATAGAGTAAACACTATGTTTGCCCTGTTTTTTGAGAGTGTAAACACTATGTTTGCCCTGTTTATTGAGAGAGGTAAACACTATGTTTGCCCTGTTTATTGAGAGAGGTAAACACTATGTCCTTTTATGTTTATTGAGAGAGTAAACACACGTTGTCTTACCAACCAGGAAGAACGAAGATGCCAGGTAGCAGGATCACAGTGTGAGCACCGCTTCAGCCTCAAACCTTTGGGCCTCAGCCGAGGAAAGACTGACCAGGTCACTGACCAGGTGGTGGTCGGAACAGACGATGATGACGAGGAGGATACTCCAAGCGTCGTCGGGGAGAAGGCCAGCGACAGCGACGATTGCCATCCAGATGAGAACAGGAAGTCTGGCGTGTCCACTACCAGCAAGCTTGGCGAGCTGTTGACCACCAGCACGCTGACCACTACAGTAGGTGGCAGAGGTAAGCAGGCGACAATAGGGCCTCTATGTCAGTGTTCTCTCTAAGGTTCGTTGGTCGTGTGCAAAGTTTTAAAAAAAAACAACTCGTGTGAAAAGTTGCCCAGCATCCATGTTTTGAGCAATATTTTACCAAATTTGATGTGTGGTAATTCTAAATTGCTTCGCAGCGTCGTTCAGACATTTACGCGGCCACGCAACTTAAAGGGAACATTGGCGGAGATGTATTATTGCATGTTCAAATTAGAGCACTATATGTGGAACTGAAATCTTTAGATGCAACTATGACACAATGGACAATTTTCAGGACCTTCTTCCGATGATATTGTTCATTCCTGTTGGTCCATTTTCTTCTATGAACAAACATATCGGACAAAATATAAATGCAGTTTTGTATACATGTATTTGGCTGACCATTTTTCAAAGCTGCTTACTTTTATTTGATTCGCAACCAAATGCTGGACTTTGTTAGCATGAAATAAAAGTTCATCAAGAAAATTATTGAAATGTGATATTATACATTTTTTACCTGAATTGGAAAAAAATTTCAACTATAAATGACAAAAATTAGAGTAAACTTGGTTACTATTTGAGATATTACTAACATCTCTAGTTTGACATAATTGGTAAAAAAAAACATGGAAGGAAATTGTAACTTAATTCGAAAGTGCATGCGTGCGCGCGTGTGTGTATTTCAGGTTGTCTTGGATCTTACATTCCAACCTGTGGTTGGCAGGTTGCACGCCCGACCACGGGTGGTTGGCAGATGGTAGAGATGTTAACATATTTGTACCAGGTTTGACGCACTTGTGGGCACGGGGGCTGGATTCTTGCAGTTGTCCAGGTTATGGCATGTATACATGGGACTGGCAGCTAGAATACACACACGACCTAGGCATGACTGGCAGCTAGCACTCACACACCCCAGCCATGGCTGGCAGCTAGCACTCACACGTCCTAGCCATGTCTGGCAGCTAGCACTCACACATCCCAGTCATGGCTGGCAGATACCACTCACACGTCCTAGCCATGGCTGGCAGCTAGCACTCACACATACAAGCCAAGGCTGGCAGATATCACTCACACGTCCTAGCCATGGCTGGCAGCTAGCAAAGCCATGGCTGGCAGCTAGCACAGCCATGAATGGCAGCTAGCACTCACACATCCTAGCCATGGCTGGCAGCTAGTATTCACACGTCCTAGCCATACAACTGATGTTAATGTTGTGATAGACGTACAAACTCCCCAATGAGAACTTCTTCACCTCAACTAACATAAATTAGACGGTGGATAACGAGTTCATTTGGACGCAGAGCTGCTCTCATTTCTCAGAACGAGGCTAACAAAACCGTTCTACAATATGTTACCAAATTTTGACACTCACTGCCGTCATCTACCTTTCCCAATGTGATCAGGGACCGTGTGTCTGTAGCCGTGAGCAATAGATGAGACAAGGTGACACGGATGGGAACCAGATCTGTTGTTCCGAAGGCAGTGACACTGTAAAAGATAAACATTTAATTGGATCAATATGCCATACCCACCCACGGAATGCCAATTGAGGTACGCCGCGGACAAGCCACGAGCGCCCGGCATGAACGCGGGGAAAAGTGGTGAGCAAATGCTAACACAACAGAGGTCACAGCAAATATTCATAGAAACAATAATAACAGTCACAAAGAGCTGCCGGAGTCTTGAAGGTGAATTCCTCAAGTTATGGAAATAACAGCCCCTGGGGCACATCACTGCATCCCTCCCCCACAAATCCATGCTCCCGCCTCCACCTGGGGCACATTCACTGCCCCCCACCATCCATGCTCCTGCCCCCTCACCCCGCCGTCTTCACGGAAGTGAGGGAGTAGCGCAAGAAGTAGCTTATTATGACGTGTTAGTGCCATGCCCGTGACATGAGGCAGACCTGCCGATAGTTACACGTTGGACACATAAAAGAAGTGTATGAGGTAGCCACATGTGGCCTCAGTGAGGTAGCCACATGTAGCCTCAGTGAGATAGCCACATGTAGCCTCAGTGAGGTAGCCACATGTAGCCTCAGTGTGGTAGCCACATGTAGCCTCAGTGAGTAGCCACATGTATCCTCAGTGAGGTAGCCACATGTAGCCTCAGTGAGGTAGCCACATGTAGCCTCAGTGAGGTAGCCACATGTAGTCTCAGTGAGGTAGCCACATGTAGCCTCAGTGAGGTAGCCACATGTAGCCTCAGTGAGGTAGCCACATGTAGCCTCAGTGAGGTAGCCACGTCTGGCCTCAGTGAGGCAGCCACATGTAGCCTCAGTGAGGTAGCCATGTGTGGCCTCAGTGAGGTAACCACATCTGGCCTCAGTGAGGTAGCCACATGTAGCCTCAGTGAGGTAGCCACGTGTCAGGTAGAATTTTGTCACCAGGACTGATGTAGCGTGGAGGAGGAGAAATTACTTTTTGTTTCCATAAAGTACGTCACGCTCCAGTGGAGGGGGTGTAAGAAAGTGTGACACTTTGTGACAGGGGGGAGGGGGGTGTCCGGCCATGTGTGACGTCACGCTGTTTTATATTAAATTTTTATTATTTTGTTAATTAAAAATAACTTTTTTGTTATAAAGTATGACGTACTTTAGTGGGGAGGGCTCGAGATGTGTGACAGTTTGTGACAGGGGGGAGGTGGGGAGTTAAAAATGGTCAAAAATAGCGTGACGTACTTTATGGACGGTCCCATATCACAAAAAGATGGTCTTGATTGTCGGGGTCTTGTCACAGAACAGCATGGAGCATACACATATTATTTGTTACATGGACTTACAGCAACCACTAGCCTCTGAACATTGTGATAAAAAAAACCTTACGCAGGAGTCTCCAATCTGATAGATTCATTCTTTGATCATTGTTCACACACCGAACAGATTCACAGCTTATCACATGTCATCCCAACCTATCACGTCCCACTCAGTCACGTCCCACCCAGCACATCACGTCCTACCCAAACCACCATGTCCCACCCAAACCGTAACGTCCCACTCAAATAGTCACGTTCCACCCAGCTCATCACGTCCCACCCATAACATCAGGTCCCACCCATAACATCACGTCCCACTCAAACAGTCACGTCCCACTCAGTCACGTCCCACACAAACCATCAAGTCCCACACAAACCATCACGCCCCACCCAATCCATAACGTCCCACTCAAAGAGTCACCTCCCACCCAGCTCATCACGACCCACCCATACCATCACGTCCCACCCATAACATCACGTCCCACCCATAACATCACGTCCCACTCAAACAGTCCAGCTTCAACCTACTTGTCATGTCCCACACGTCGTGTCACGAAGTCTAAATCCCAACTTCGAGATCCTTCATTATCTGCCCCTGACATCCTCCATTATCTGCCCATCACGTCCTTTATTATCTACTCCTGACATCCTTTATTATCTGCCCCTGACATCCTCCATTATCTGCCCATCACATCCTTCATTATCTGCCCCTCACATCCCTTATTATCTGCTCCTGACGCAATGCTGCTACATACATTTTTTTTAGTACAAAGTGACGTCACAAGCAACGTTCCAGACCAACCTGACCTCCACGAGTTTTTCTCTCCCTTTCCGTTGCCATCTTATTCTCCACGATGCTATTTTTAGATTCCTAAAGCTTGAGGAACGGGGTATGGTCATGAGAAATAAAATACAAGAGCAGGGGGGGGGGAAGTAGAGCAAACTGTCAGAAATGAGAAACCGACAATGCTCAACAGAATAACCGATTACGTCAGAGAGTTAGTTGGTGAGCACACAATGGACGAGCTTATGGGAAGCGAGGGAAACGGGGGGATGCAGGGGACCTCAATTTGGGACGACGGTGTATTTAAGGAATACGTTTTACGATCATCTATGTGGTCAGCGTATAAAATATTAACAAAACTGTCGCGTGACGTCCCAATGTAAGAGTAGGGTTGTGGTTGGGCCAATGATGTAAGAGTAGGTTTGTGGTTGGGCCAATGATGTAAGAGTAGGTTTGTGGTTGTGCCAATAATGTAAGAGTAGGTTTGTGGTTGGGCCAATAATGTAAGAGTAGGTTTGTGGTTGGGCCAATAATGTAAGAGTAGGTTTGTGGTTGTGCCAATAATGTAAGAGTAGGTTTGTGGTTGGGCCAATAATGTAAGAGTAGGTTTGTGGTTGTGCCAATAATGTAAGAGTAGGTTAGTGGTTGGGCCAATGATGTAAGAGTAGGTTTGTGGTTGGGCCAATGATGTAAGAGTAGGTTTGTGGTTGGGCCAATAATGTAAGAGTAGGTTTGTGGTTGTGCCAATAATGTAAGAGTAGGTTTGTGGTTGGGCCAATAATGTAAGAGTAGGTTTGTGTTTGGGCCAATAATGTAAGAGTAGGTTTGCGGTTGGGCCAATAATGTAAGAGTAGGTTAGTGGTTGGGCCAATAATGTAAGAGTAGGTTAGTGGTTGGGCCAATAATGTAAGAGTAGGTTTGAGGTGGGGCCAATACTAAAGAGTCGTTGAACTGATTGACGTGACATAATTTAAACGTAAGCTGAAACACATCAACTAGCTGGACACATGTCTGTGTTAACACTTGTCTACTTGCCTACGTCTGTGTATTTCATACAGTGACCATTTTGTTATGGTTATTGATCCTGAAAGTTTATCGGACTGTTGGGAAATGCTGTCTGTAAGGATAGGGCATCTGCGATTGGGCATCTGTCAGCATATGTCCTCGATTAGAAGATCACTTCTGTAGAAGATCACGTCAGTAGAAGGTCTCGTCTGTAGAGATCACGTCTGTAGAAAAGCACGTCTGCAAAAGATCACGTCTGTGGAAGATCACATCTGTAGATGATCACGTTTGTAGAAGGACACGTAATTAGAAGGTCATGTCTGTAGAAGGTCACGTCTGTAGGAAATCACTTCTCTAGAAGATGACAAATATTTGATTAGGAGATTCAGCCTGCTGCTAGGCGATGACAAATTTGAATAAATCACGTCGTCAGATAAAGTCTTGTATAAGATCTTCTGTATGATCCCGTGTCTTCAGATCACGTGTAGGCATATCTTGTTAGCTTATAACCGCTATGGACGGAATGTCGTCTGCTAATACACCAGCCAGACGTATGACGTCAGCAATTACGTTGAAAACAAAAGTTTGTTATAAAAAGCGCACTCAATTCTCCACAACGCGTGCCTTGTTTTTGGCGCTAGTCAAGTTTGGTCTGTGGTTCTCTGAGCACGAAGACCTGCACTAATGAAGGGAAACAAATGTTTTCTTGTCAAAAATAAACGTCTCCAGCGCGCCTCAATATCTCCGTGCATTTGCTTTACTTGAGTAAAGTTGAAATGATCCTTACAAATAGTCAAATCTCTCTATGTCGGTGTAATTATACTAATTCTCTAGGTGTGTATGCAGTATGCACGGATAGTCATGAAAAACACCCATTTTCTCTGTGTTTATTTACGAATAATCCTATGCTTACACATACCAATTCTCTAGGTGTGTATTTACGTATGAATAGCTGTACATGTATAGCTAGCCCCCATAGCTGGGTGGGTTATTTCTAGCGTGCCATTATTAGGTGGGTTATTTCTAACTGAAATTATTAGGTGGGTTATTTCTAACTGAAATTATTAGGTGGGTTATTTCTAACTGAAATTATTAGGTGGGTTATTTCTAACTGAAATTATTAGGTGGGTTATTTCTAACTGAAATTATTAGGTGGGTTATTTCTAACTAAAATTATTAGGTGGGTTATTTCTAACTGAAATTATTAGGTGGGTTATTTCTAACTGAAATTATTAGGTGGGTTATTTCTAACTGAAATTATTAGGTGGGTTATTTCTAACTGAAATTATTAGGTGGGTTATTTCTAACTGAAATTATTAGGTGGGTTATTTCTAACTGAAATTATTAGGTGGGTTATTTCTAACTGAAATTATTAGGTGGGTTATTTCTAACTGAAATTATTAGCTGGTTTATTTCTAACTGAAATTATTAGGTGGGTTATTTCTAACTGAAATTATTAGGTGGATTATTTCTAATTGAAATTATTAGGTGGGTTATTTCTAACTGAAATTATTAGGTGGGTTATTTCTAACTAAAATTATTAGGTGGGTTATTTCTAACTGAAATTATTAGGTGGGTTATTTCTAACTGAAATTATTAGGTGGGTTATTTCTAACTGAAATTATTAGGTGGGTTATTTCTAACTGAAATTATTAGGTGGGTTATTTCTAACTGAAATTATTAGGTGGGTTATTTCTAACTGAAATTATTAGGTGGGTTATTTCTAACTAAAATTATTAGGTGGGTTATTTCTAACTGAAATTATTAGGTGGGTTATTTCTAACTGAAATTATTAGGTGGGTTATTTCTAACTGAAATTATTAGGTGGGTTATTTCTAACTGAAATTATTAGGTGGGTTATTTCTAACTGAAATTATTAGGTGGGTTATTTCTAACTGAAATTATTAGGTGGGTTATTTCTAACTGAAATTATTAGGTGGGTTATTTCTAACTGAAATTATTAGGTGGGTTATTTCTAACTAAAATTATTAGGTGGGTTATTTCTAACTGAAATTATTAGGTGGGTTATTTCTAACTGAAATTATTAGGTGGGTTATTTCTAACAGCCACGATGAAAAAGAAATATACAAAAGTGTTGAAATGAGAATTAATTTTTTTAATAAATATTTCTAGCTTTCTATATCTATTATTTTCTACATGATAATTTATTACATTTAATTGTTACTAATTTGTCATCGTTGTCTTGGTTTCTATGATACCATTGATGTTACTGTAACATCTAACTTACTAGAGAGTCATTGATGTCTACTCTATGTTACTATGACGTCATTGATGTCTACTCTATGTTACCATGGCCTCATTGATGTCTATTCTATGTTACTATGACGTCATTGATGTCTATTCTATGTTACTATGACGTCATTGATGTCTATTCTATGTTACCATGACCTCATTGATGTCTATTCTATGTTACTATGACCTCATTGATGTCTATTCTATGTTACCATGGCCTCATTGATGTCTATTCTATGTTACTATGACGTCATTGATGTCTATTCTATGTTACCATGACGTCATTGATGTCTACTCTATGTTACTATGACGTCATTGATGTCTATTCTATGTTACTATGACGTCATTGATGTCTATTCTATGTTACTATGACGTCATTGATGTCTACTCTATGTTACTATGACTTCCTTGATGTCTACTCTATGTTACCATGACCTCATTGATGTCTATTCTATGTTACTATGACGTCATTGATGTCTACTCTATGTTACCATGGCCTCATTGATGTCTACTCTATGTTACTATGACGTCATTGATGTCTATTCTATGTTACTATGACGTCATTGATGTCTACTCTATGTTACCATGGCCTCATTGATGTCTACTCTATGTTACCATGACCTCATTGATGTCTATTCTATGTTACTATGACTTCATTGATGTCTATTCTATGTTACTATGACCTCATTGATGTCTACTCTATGTTACCATGGCCTCATTGATGTCTATTCTATGTTACTATGACGTCATTGATGTCTATTCTATGTTACCATGACGTCATTGATGTCTACTCTATGTTACTATGACGTCATTGATGTCTATTCTATGTTACTATGACGTCATTGATGTCTATTCTATGTTACCATGACGTCATTGATGTCTATTCTATGTTACCATGACCTCATTGATGTCTACTCTATGTTACTATGACGTCATTGATGTCTACTCTATGTTACTATGACGTCATTGATGTCTATTCTATGTTACTAGGACGTCATTGATGTCTATTCTATGTTACCATGACGTCATTGATGTCTACTCTATGTTACCATGACCTCATTGATGTCTATTCTATGTTACTATGACGTCATTGATGTCTACTCTATGTTACTATGACCTCATTGATGTCTATTCTATGTTACTATGACGTCATTGATGTCTATTCTATGTTACTATGACGTCATTGATGTCTACTCTATGTTACTATGACGTCATTGATGTCTATGTCTACTCTATGTTACTATGACTTCCTTGATGTCTATTCTATGTTACTATGACGTCATTGATGTCTACTCTATGTTACTATGACGTCATTGATGTCTATGTCTACTCTATGTTACTATGACTTCCTTGATGTCTACTCTATGTTACTATGACGTCATTGATGTCTATTCTATGTTACTATGACCTCATTGATGTCTATTCTATGTTACTATGACCTCATTGATGTCTACTCTATGTTACCATGACCTCATTGATGTCTACTCTATGTTACCATGGCCTCATTGATGTCTACTCTATGTTACCATGACGTCATTGATGTCTACTCTATGTTACTATGACGTCATTGATGTCTATTCTATGTTACTATGACGTCATTGATGTCTATTCTATGTTACCATGACGTCATTGATGTCTATTCTATGTTACCATGACCTCATTGATGTCTACTCTATGTTACTATGACGTCATTGATGTCTACTCTATGTTACTATGACGTCATTGATGTCTATTCTATGTTACTATGACGTCATTGATGTCTATTCTATGTTACCATGACGTCATTGATGTCTACTCTATGTTACCATGACCTCATTGATGTCTATTCTATGTTACTATGACGTCATTGATGTCTACTCTATGTTACTATGACCTCATTGATGTCTATTCTATGTTACTATGACGTCATTGATGTCTATTCTATGTTACTATGACGTCGTTGATGTCTACTCTATGTTACTATGACTTCCTTGATGTCTACTCTATGTTACTATGACGTCATTGATGTCTATTCTATGTTACTATGACGTCATTGATGTCTACTCTATGTTACTATGACGTCATTGATGTCTATGTCTACTCTATGTTACTATGACCTCATTGATGTCTACTCTATGTTACCATGACCTCATTGATGTCTACTCTATGTTACCATGGCCTCATTGATGTCTACTCTATGTTACCATGACGTCATTGATGTCTACTCTATGTTACTATGACGTCATTGATGTCTATTCTATGTTACTATGACGTCATTGATGTCTACTCTATGATACTATGACGTCATTGATGTCTATTCTATGTTACTATGACGTCATTGATGTCTACTCTATGTTACTATGACTTCCTTGATGTCTACTCTATGTTACTATGACGTCATTGATGTCTATTCTATGTTACTATGACGTCATTGATGTCTATTCTATGTTACTATGACGTCATTGATGTCTATTCTATGTTACTATGACGTCATTGATGTCTACTCTATGTTACTATGACGTCATTGATGTCTATTATACGTTACTATGACGTCATTGATGTCTATTCTATGTTACTATGACGTCATTGATGTCTACTCTATGTTACTATGACGTCATTGATGTCTATTCTATGTTACTATGACGTCATTGATGTCTATTCTATGTTACTATGACGTCATTGATGTCTATGTCTATTCTATGTTACTATGACGTCATTGATGTCTATTCTATGTTACTATGACGTCATTGATGTCTACTCTATGTTACTATGACGTCATTGATGTCTATTCTATGTTACTATGACGTCATTGATGTCTATTCTATGTTACTATGACGTCATTGATGTCTATTCTATGTTACTATTACGTCATTGATGTCTATTCTATGTTACTAATCTGTCCTTACATTGTTATCCCTAGGTAAAGGCAGGAAGGACGCCACATCTGAGCTGGAGGTGGCCCAGGCCGAATGTGGCAGGCGTCCAAACCACTCTTTACGGACATATCGTGTGGTCGGAGGACAGGAAGTAGTGGTCAACAGTTGGCCATGGCAGGTAGGTTCAACTCAATACTTGAAACAATTAGTGCGATCATTTCATCTTGAAATATTCAACACAATCAATATAAACAATTAGTGCGGTAATTTCATTGTATGTGGTTTGCTCCCGTTCATCACAAGTGTCACATTGATGGATATTTGTCTTTTTGTGAATGTCTTGCTACAAAATGTTCATTTAGATGTCACAGGACCTGGATTTGCTTCGATGTTGCCGGCCAAGAGTCATAATAAAATGAGCACTTGTAACTATTCCTGGCACGGTCAGCCATCAAAGTTTCAATTCATTACTGGCAACAACTTACTTTTAAGAGTAGTATAATTACCACTGGTCAACATAGTATAGTATAATTACCACTGGTCAACATAGTATAGTATAATTACCACTATTCAACATAGTATAGTATAATTACCACTGGTCAACATAGTATAGTATAATTACCACTGGTCAACATAGTATAGTATAATTACCACTATTCAACATAGTATAGTATAATTACCACTGGTCAACATAGTATAGTATAGTTACCACTGGTCAGCATAGTATGTAGATTTTCTTACCGTACCTTATTTAAACAAAATTGTTTTGAAAAAATGATCTAACTATGGTAAAGGCCTATCTTCCTCGTACTTACAACACATGCTGTTATCTTACTTTCTTTGACTCAACAATTGTAACTATCTGCTTTTACTGATTTTCAAAAATAATATGCCCACCCATGTGAAGAAGTAATACGCATCTCCATAAACCGTATGAGGAAATTATCAATAGTTGAGATTTACATCAGCACTTTCATGGTCATGGCACAATGAATATGATATTTTACATCCATGCTAAATAAAAAATAAAAACAAGGTGAACTAGTATACATCGACCAAGCTAGATTGAACAGGAAAATGAAACTTTTGTCTATTTTCAATTAAAATTTGTTAAACATACCAGAAATATATTTCTGTGTTCAAGATTCCAAACAGCAAAAAATGTGCCCAGCAAACCATCTGCTAAATTCCTAACTACGTTTTCATCAATTATTTTAAATCTTTTTTTTTAAAAATAAATTTTCGCCAGGAGTTTCTACCTTGATTGCATGACGAGTGTCTGCGACTTAATTTTAACAAGTCTAAAGAAGAAGAAAATCTCAATAGCACATGTGTTGTTTGAAGATAATTTAATGGATAATAATTATCGGAATAAAGTGCAAAAAGGGCAAACCATCAGCCCGCCCACTTTCACACAAGTCGGTTAATGACACAGCTGGGCACGTTGACTGGGTTTGTTTTCATCTTCTGGTATGTGGGGTGTTTGACCCTGGTTCTAAAACAACACAAAGTTATTTGTTATTCTACATTGCTCTTATACAACAAACTCATATTTGACATTCGAAATGGCTTTAATGCAACCCAAGAGTATAAATAAACTTTGAAAAATTACCTATATTTCAAACTAAACAAAAATAAAACGAAAATAGCTGATATAAAAACAACTGTTTTTTTTATCCCCCGTCTGAATTTTTTCCAGCAGAAAGCCAACAAGATAGTGAGATATTATGTGTGTCAAATTTTAAATTGGATGTTTAACAAAAGTACAGATTAAATGACATGGTTTACTAAGATCTTTTTTAGCATGAGAAGTCCTCCTTAGATACGTCATTGATGATAATGCTTAAGATCAAATCAGCCATCAGACAAATCTAGCACTTCAAACATATATAGTTCCGAAATCTCCCATATTCTGATATTGCGTCATTTGACATCTTTCACAACATTTAAAGGCGTTTGAAACCTTCAGCAACGCGTGTGACTTTTATACAATACATTTTAAAAAAATATATTAAAAAAAACTCTATCGCTGGTTACATAAACTTACAAATGTTATAACCCGGATGTAGATATGACGGCTCATGTCATCTTCAGACTGGCGAGTTTACAACAGAAGCACTGATGTCAAAAATATTGTATCAAGTAGGAGGAATGTTTTCGTTTTTGGCATGTTTGTTGCCTGTTTAATAAAAAAAAATTAGAAGAAGTTACAAATAACATGCGTTTGGCGCCAACATTCAAAGATAAATTCCATCTGCCGTGAACCTGACGACCAAAGGAAGCTATAGAGAATGGGGATCTTGTTTGGCGCATGTTTCCCACGACAGAACAGAACATAGGATTGTGAAAAGTCTATGTCACTGGGCTTGGAGAAACTGGAGTTCTTCAGGCCCAGATTGTGTACGTGTGATGGCCTACACATTGAGTACTTGTGGTGACCTTACGTTGAGTACTTGTGGTGACCTTACATTGAGTATTTGTGATGACCTTACATTGAGTTCTTATCATGAACTTACTCTGGTACTTATGATGAACTTAGATTGAGTCTTTGGTGACAGTACAATAACTACATATAAATTCCTTGTTTCATTACTTATAAAGACCTTATAATATGTACTAATAATGATCTTCAAATGTGTTTTTTATGATTACCGTGCGTCACGTACATTTAGTATCACATGATCTTACAGAACACATTTATGACATTACTAAGGATAACCTGTCACAAGTGACGAAATCCTTTTTTGGTTTGAGTTCAATATAAAATTACTGCTGTAAAAATTAATATTTGTTTAAGATAATTAAAAAAACAATAGATTCAAAAAAGGATTAATTATTTATTTAGTTCAAAATTTTCTTTGATATCAATAATTTATCCGTTTTTACGATTTGAACATTCACCATTAAATTTTAATGTGCGATAGCAACGCCACCTAACAGTGTTATGTATACATACAGATTTAGACTTACCTTAAATGATTCAAGCAAATCATACTTTCAACCGTAACGGTTTTTTTAAATTTTGAAATCAAGATGTGATAGAAAGAGACAGAAGATGTTAGCTAAAAAATAAAATCGATCGCAGCGCCACCAAACAGCATTACATCCATACAGACAACGGGAATTATGTATATTGATGTGTCAAGAACCTATTCAGTTGATATTGATTTTTAAAAGAAAAATGTCTTTGTATGGATAAGGACGGAAATAACGAGATGTATACATTTATTTTGTCTCGTTGACGAAATGTGGTCCACTTTTTTTTATTTCATTATCTCTCTCTCTTGCTGTCTGTAACCCGGGTTGTCCCCCCTACCCACCTTAAGTCCCGACGCGACCGGTCAGCGACCTACATGTCATGACAACACCAGACCGAGATATTGATGGAACATTGATGTTGACAAGATCTCCGATCTAGACGAGAGGTCGGCACACTCACGGACAGGTTATTTTAAGGTTAGCCCGATATAGAAATGTCGACGACTGGGGCAAAGCTCTAACACCGGGCACTTGGGGCACATTTATTAAACTGCTCTGACATTGGCACATGTGGCACATTTAGGACACTGCTCTAGCATTGAACCTTTTCGAGCACATGTCCAACATTGGGCACATATCTAACATTGGGCACAGATCTAACATTGGTCACATATCTATCATTGGGCACATATCGAACATTGGGCGCAGATCTAACATAGGGCACATATTAACACTGGGCACGTATGGAACATTGGGCAAAACTCTAATTTTGTGCACATTGCCACTATAGGTTACATGATATATCTATGAGCACATAGCTGTGACAGGTAACACGGTTTGTGTCTGGGGACAATTTAGTTATCTGACATGTGGGCCACTTATTGCTCATTTCTTATCTTAATCCCTAATTAAAATAGAAAGCTTCTTTAGAGTGTCATCGATTCCTAGTTCTTTTATAGGCTCCAGACAGATTGGAGCTGTACATACAGCTGTCAACCCCTAACATTACGTGTGTGTCACACTAAATTTATTTCTGTCAAGAATTAACATTGCTTATGTGTCACACTAAATTTATTTCTGTCAACAATTAACATTGCTTATGTCTATCTCTAACTTTATTCAGTCACCACCTAACATTACTTATGTCTCTCTCTAACTTTATTCAGTCAACACCTAACATTACTTATGTCTCTCTCTAACTTTATTCAGTCAACACCTAACATTACTTATGTCTCTCTCTAACTTTATTCTGTCAATCTCAACATCTTCCATCACTCAAATTACTTCCATCTATCTCTAACATTACTTCCATCTATCTCTAACATTACTTCCATCTATCTCTAACATTACTTCCATCTATCTCTAACATTACTTCCATCTATCTCTAACATTACTTCCATCTATCTCTAACATTACTTCCATCTATACTCATCTCTAACATTACTTCCATCTATCTCTAACATTACTTCCATCAATCTCTAACATTACTTCCATCTATCTCTAACATTACTTCCATCTATCTCTAACATTACTTCCATCTATCTCTAACATTACTTCCATCTATTCTAACATTACTTCCATCTATCTCTAACATTACTTCCATCTATCTCTAACATTACTTCCATCTATTCTAACATTACTTCCATCTATCTCTAACATTACTTCCATCTATCTCTAACATTACTTCCATCTATCTCTAACATTACTTCCATCTATTCTAACATTACTTCCATCTATCTCTAACATTACTTCCATCTATCTCTAACATTACTTCCATCTATCTCTAACATTACTTCCATCTATCTCTAACATTACTTCCATCTATCTCTAACATTACTTCCATCTATCTCTAACATTACTATCCATCTATCTCTAACATTACTTCCATCTATCTCTAACATTACTTCCATCTATCTCTAACATTACTTCCATCTATCTCTAACATTACTTCCATCTATCTCTAACATTACTTCCATCTATCTCTAACATTACTTCCATCTATTTCTAACATTACTTCCATCTATTTCTAACATTACTTCCATCTATCTCTAACATTACTTCCATCTATTTCTAACATTACTTCCATCTATCTCTAACATTACTTCCATCTATCTCTAACATTACTTCCATCTATCTCTAACATTACTTCCATCTATCTCTAACATTACTTCCATTCTCATTTCTAACATTACTTCCATCTATCTCTAACATTACTTCCATCTATTTCTAACATTACTTCCATCTATTTCTAACATTACTTCCATCTATTTCTAACATTACTTCCATCTATCTTCTAACATTACTTCCATCTATCTCTAACATTACTTCCATCTATTTCTAACATTACTTCCATCTATCTCTAACATTACTTCCATCTATTTCTAACATTACTTCCATCTATCTCTAACATTACTTCCATCTATTTCTAACATTACTTCCATCTATCTCTAACATTACTTCCATCTATTTCTAACATTACTTCCATCTATTCTAACATTACTTCCATCTATCTCTAACATTACTTCCATCTATCTCTAACATTACTTCCATCTATTCTAACATTACTTCCATCTATTCTACATTACTTCCATCTACTCTAACATTACTTCCATCTATTCTAACATTACTTCCATCTATTCTAACATTACTTCCATCTATCTCTAACATTACTTCCATCTATTCTAACATTACTTCCATCTATTCTAACATTACTTCCATCTATCTCTAACATTACTTCCATCTATCTAACATTACTTCCATCTATTCTAACATTACTTCCATCTATCTCTAACATTACTTCATCTATTCTAACATTACTTCCATCTATTCTAACATTACTTCCATCTATCTCTAACATTACTTCCATCTATTCTAACATTACTTCCATCTATCTCTAACATTACTTCCATCATTCTAACATTACTTCCATCTATCTCAACATTACTTCCATCTATTCTAACATTACTTCCATCTATCTCTAACATTACTTCCATCTATTCTAACATTACTTCCATCTATCTCTAACATTACTTCCCTCTATCTCTAACATTACTTCCATCAATCTCTAGCTCTTTCGGAATTAACGTTAGGATATATTATTCACTTCCTTTCTTTTTGATAACATCTTCCAGCTCAAATTATCCGCCGTAATGTATGCTATTGAGTTATAATACATATTTTAAAAATACAATACTTGATGGTCACTGGACACAACGAATGACCTTCAGTTAACCTAAAGTGACCTTAACTTGACCTTGAGTGACCTTTTTTTTAAAAATCTCACTTTGGAATTTAGAGATATGAAATCAAACAGAATGTTTTCCCTTCCCCTCCTCCGATGTAAATAAACGCTTTCACAATTTGGTAGATCACTATTGACCTCCACTTACCCTATCAGTGACATCAACTGTAAGTAACCTCAAATTACCCTTCATTGACCTCTACCTACCTTTCAGTGAAATCAGCTAAACTTGTCGTGTCCTAAGCTTAACCTTCAGTGACCTCTAAGTACCTTTCAGTGATCTCAAATACCCGGTCAGTGACCTTCTTGTCACTGACCTCAGCTGACCCCCAGTGACCTCTTTCTTTGTTGTTAACTTCACAGCCCAATAACCCGAAAGCTTAAACACTAAACCACCGCCGGTGCTAAAAACATTTTGTAACATGTCAATGGCCTTCTACCACCACATACCTCTGAGTGACCTCTATACCTTTTGTAACATTTCGATGACCTTCTACCACCACATACCTCTGAGAGACCTCTATACCTTTTGTAACATGTCGATGACCATTCTACCACCACATACCTCTGAGAGACCTCTATACCTTTTGTAATATGTCGATGACCCTTTACCACCACATACCTCTGAGAGACCTCTATACCTTTTGTAAAATGTCAATGACCTTCTACCACCACATACCTCTGAGAGACCTCTATACCTTTTGTAACATGTCAATGACCTTCTACCACCACATACCTCTGAGAGACCTCTATACCTTTTGTAATATGTCGATGACCCTTTACCACCACATACCTCTGAGAGACCTCTATACCTTTTGTAACATGTCAATGACCTTCTACCACCACATACCTCTGAGAGACCTCTATACCTTTTGTAACATGTCAATGACCTTCTACCACCACATACCTCTGAGAGACCTCTATACCTTTTGTAACATGTCAATGACCTTCTACCACCACATACCTCTGGGAGACCTCTATACCTTTTGTAACATGTCAATGACCTTCTACCACCACATACCTCTGGGAGACCTCTATACCTTTTGTAACATGTCAATGACCTTCTACCACCACATACCTCTGAGAGACCTCTATACCTTTTGTAACATGTCAATGACCTTCTACCACCACATACCTCTGAGAGACCTCTATACCTTTTGTAACATGTCAATGACCTTCTACCACCACATACCTCTGAGAGACCTCTATACCTTTTGTAACATGTCAATGACCTTCTACCACCACATACCTCTGAGAGACCTCTATACCTTTTGTAACATGTCGATGACCCTTTACCACCACATACCTCTGAGAGACCTCTATACCTTTTGTAACATGTCAATGACCTTCTACCACCACATACCTCTGAGAGACCTCTATACCTTTTGTAACATGTCAATGACCTTCTACCACCACATACCTCTGGGAGACCTCTATACCTTTTGTAACATGTCAATGACCTTCTACCACCACATACCTCTGAGAGACCTCTATACCTTTTGTAACATGTCAATGACCTTCTACCACCACATACCTCTGGGAGACCTCTATACCTTTTGTAACATGTCAATGACCTTCTACCACCACATACCTCTGGGAGACCTCTATACCTTTTGTAACATGTCAATGACCTTCTACCACCACATACCTCTGGGAGACCTCTATACCTTTTGTAACATGTCAATGACCTTCTACCACCACATACCTCTGAGAGACCTCTATACCTTTTGTAATATGTCGATGACCCTTTACCACCACATACCTCTGAGAGACCTCTATACCTTTTGTAACATGTCAATGACCTTCTACCACCACATACCTCTGGGAGACCTCTATACCTTTTGTAACATGTCAATGACCTTCTACCACCACATACCTCTGAGAGACCTCTATACCTTTTGTAATATGTCGATGACCCTTTACCACCACATACCTCTGAGAGACCTCTATACCTTTTGTAACATGTCAATGACCTTCTACCACCACATACCTCTGAGAGACCTCTATACCTTTTGTAACATGTCAATGACCTTCTACCACCACATACCTCTGGGAGACCTCTATACCTTTTGTAACATGTCAATGACCTTCTACCACCACATACCTCTGAGAGACCTCTATACCTTTTGTAACATGTCAATGACCTTCTACCACCACATACCTCTGGGAGACCTCTATACCTTTTGTAACATGTCAATGACCTTCTACCACCACATACCTCTGGGAGACCTCTATACCTTTTGTAACATGTCAATGACCTTCTACCACCACATACCTCTGGGAGACCTCTATACCTTTTGTAACATGTCAATGACCTTCTACCACCACATACCTCTGAGAGACCTCTATACCTTTTGTAATATGTCGATGACCCTTTACCACCACATACCTCTGAGAGACCTCTATACCTTTTGTAACATGTCAATGACCTTCTACCACCACATACCTCTGGGAGACCTCTATACCTTTTGTAATATGTCGATGACCCTTTACCACCACATACCTCTGAGAGACCTCTATACCTTTTGTAACATGTCAATGACCTTCTACCACCACATACCTCTGAGAGACCTCTATACCTTTTGTAACATGTCAATGACCTTCTACCACCACATACCTCTGGGAGACCTCTATACCTTTTGTAACATGTCAATGACCTTCTACCACCACATACCTCTGAGAGACCTCTATACCTTTTGTAACATGTCAATGACCTTCTACCACCACATACCTCTGGGAGACCTCTATACCTTTTGTAACATGTCAATGACCTTCTACCACCACATACCTCTGGGAGACCTCTATACCTTTTGTAACATGTCAATGACCTTCTACCACCACATACCTCTGGGAGACCTCTATACCTTTTGTAACATGTCAATGACCTTCTACCACCACATACCTCTGAGAGACCTCTATACCTTTTGTAATATGTCGATGACCCTTTACCACCACATACCTCTGAGAGACCTCTATACCTTTTGTAACATGTCAATGACCTTCTACCACCACATACCTCTGGGAGACCTCTATACCTTTTGTAACATGTCAATGACCTTCTACCACCACATACCTCTGAGAGACCTCTATACCTTTTGTAATATGTCGATGACCCTTTACCACCACATACCTCTGAGAGACCTCTATACCTTTTGTAACATGTCAATGACCTTCTACCACCACATACCTCTGAGAGACCTCTATACCTTTTGTAACATGTCAATGACCTTCTACCACCACATACCTCTGGGAGACCTCTATACCTTTTGTAACATGTCAATGACCTTCTACCACCACATACCTCTGAGAGACCTCTATACCTTTTGTAACATGTCAATGACCTTCTACCACCACATACCTCTGGGAGACCTCTATACCTTTTGTAACATGTCAATGACCTTCTACCACCACATACCTCTGGGAGACCTCTATACCTTTTGTAACATGTCAATGACCTTCTACCACCACATACCTCTGGGAGACCTCTATACCTTTTGTAACATGTCAATGACCTTCTACCACCACATACCTCTGAGAGACCTCTATACCTTTTGTAATATGTCGATGACCCTTTACCACCACATACCTCTGAGAGACCTCTATACCTTTTGTAACATGTCAATGACCTTCTACCACCACATACCTCTGGGAGACCTCTATACCTTTTGTAACATGTCAATGACCTTCTACCACCACATACCTCTGAGAGACCTCTATACCTTTTGTAATATGTCGATGACCCTTTACCACCACATACCTCTGAGAGACCTCTATACCTTTTGTAACATGTCAATGACCTTCTACCACCACATACCTCTGAGAGACCTCTATACCTTTTGTAACATGTCAATGACCTTCTACCACCACATACCTCTGGGAGACCTCTATACCTTTTGTAACATGTCAATGACCTTCTACCACCACATACCTCTGAGAGACCTCTATACCTTTTGTAACATGTCAATGACCTTCTACCACCACATACCTCTGGGAGACCTCTATACCTTTTGTAACATGTCAATGACCTTCTACCACCACATACCTCTGGGAGACCTCTATACCTTTTGTAACATGTCAATGACCTTCTACCACCACATACCTCTGAGAGACCTGAATGTTGAATCTCAATTTTAATCAGCTTCCAACACGACTTCATCTGTGTACGCTTGTAATCTACAACAACATCTTCCGTGATATGGGTGGTTACCAGCGACCTCCACTTAGACTTGTGTGACGTCAATATAACATCTCATGTTTCCTCATTTATTCTCACAAAATGAGCTGAGACATAATCTATTGCATGATTTTCTTGTACAGTTATTTTGGAAAGCTTTATATTTTTAATGCTTTTTTTTTCAATTTTAAAACAATGACACATTTTCACAAATAATTAAAACACATAAATTATAGCCAGCAGCAGTGCTAGTGCTAGGAACAACACATTTTCACACATGATTTAATGAGATAAATTATAGCCAGCAGCAGTGCTAGGAACACCTCAAACTCTATTTAGCCATGGCTTCTATCCAAGTAAATCTCCAACACAAATCTGCCGACGCTCTTCTACATCATAAGAACGTACCCGACTACTGGCATGTACGGCCTTTGCCGGGTCACCGTGTCCCACGAGGCCAATTAGAAGACATTTAGGGCCCAATTTGTCTGCTCTTCTGTGGCCGGAAAGCTTGGGCCAGACGACACCGTCTGAGCAGTTTTAGGACAATCTGTTCGCGTCTTGTCGGCTATAATTAGCTCTCTAGGAACTGGTCGATAGGGTTCGGACCTGGGGCCAGGATGAAACAAGACAAGAGATGGTCTTTTTCAGACATTCGAACGTGGTCTTTTCAGTCTCAGACATGGTATTTTTTTTAATAGTAATTCAGGCTTGGTCCTAGACTTTCAGACATTTTTAGAAAGACAGACTTTCCTAAGTTATTATTTTATTTACTTGTTGTCTTCAAAGGTCCTCTACAACTATCCTCAAGCTTCCGGGTTTGGTTGTCCAACCTGTCCATCTTCCGGGTTTGGTTCTCCAACCTGTCCATCTTCCGGGTTTGGTTGTCCAACCTGTCCATCTTCCGGGTTTGTTTGTCCAACCTGAGCTATTATGTGTTGTCAATTTGCAATTTCTCGGTAGTCAGTTTATTACGTTGAACTGATGGTGACTGTCGGCGTCTGATTCGAGAGTAGAGAGGTGAATAGGCCAGATCGTATTTTATTCTATTTGTTAATGCTTGTAAGGTAGCGCTAGCATTCAACCGTATTTTATAAGAATTCTGGAAGAATCAAATAGCTTAAATTTTATGAAAAGTTAAATAATGTACATTTATAACAACAGACCCTGGTCACTAAAGGCCTGATTCACTTAATAGTAGGATTACTTGTAAATTACAAGAACACATAATATAGAATATTTGATCACCTAGACAAAATTAATGCCCTATGCCCAATTCAACAGTGTGTTAGGAGAAAACAATTCACGGGAAACACAATTAAATTGTATAATATGTGACCCGTGAAAGGGGAGGCTTGAATAATAACAATCAAATACAAACAGTATTGCTAGGCTTCTCAAAATCATTTGGCCCCTCTAAGCTTCGTTGCTTCATGTGCAAAAAATATTTAACTGATGTGAAAATTATCCAATTTTTCTGTGCAAAATTTTACATCCCACAAACACATAGATTATATATTTATCCTGATGAAAATCGATGAGCTCCCATCAAAGCTGATACTCCCCTGAAAAATGGGCCCCGCCCTGCAATGACTGCAGTGTGTGTGTGTGTGGAAGGGTGTGGTGTGGGGAGTATCAAGGGCTCTACTTGCGTACCCACAAGTCGAAAAGATGTCCTTGACCTTAGACGTTATGGTCCACGATGTCTGGGCATTAGTTCTGTAACAGCCACCTGTAAGGCCCAGACTTCTTTGTCACGGCGGGGAAAGGAAGTCTGTAGCGACAGGCTTAAAACGTCTTTTGGCCCTAGACCGCTGTGATCGGGATTTGAACTCAAGTCAGACGGCGTAATGAACGGCGTGAGGATCATGTGATCTAATCATCGCCGTGCACACATTGTACACAAACAACAACGGGATATTGCAGACGCAAGTTTCTGCTGTGAGGTTATCGCCCCATGGATTACTTCTCATCTACGCCCACAGATCGTTCCATGGAGTCGGGATCAGAGGGAAACCACCATCCGCCCTTCGCCCCCGCATGCCCGTAGGGCGGTTCTATTGAGGCGGCGTACCACCATCTCCTGCCGTCTGTCTTACAAAGCTCATTCTCTAATGTGAAACCTTTGAAATGGTTCCTGTTGAATCGAGTCTGTCTGACTCATACGAAAACTTAGCGGGGCGGGTGGGGGGTGGGGGGATAAATGGGAAGAGGGACAGAGGGAGAGAAAGAATGGAAGAAAAAGGGGGATTTAAAAAATAAAATAACTGGAAGTAAAGTCAATAAATATATGCATCATACTTTTTGAAAAATAAAACAGAAATGTATAATACGTAAATAAAAAAAAATAATGAAAAATTGTCACTGTTGAATTTCACAGTAAAGCACATTTATATAAGAAACGTTTGCAGAACAATTGCAACTAACTTAGCGTAATTAAGACATTAAACCGAATTAAAAGGACATCTCAAAATAAAAAATAGTGGCGATTTAAATTTAAATCTTTTCATTCATTGACATTCTTTAAAAAAAATATCAACTACCACAAGCCCGACAAAAATTAATAAATTATTTTATTAGCTAAATAGAAAAATAAAAAGCTGCGAAATTTTATCAAATAAATTCGAACAATTGTACGACTAAAATTGAATGACTGATTATTTTAATGATGATTAGTGTAATGACTGATTATTGTAATGACTGATTATTGTAATGACTGATTATTGTAATGACTGATTATTGTAATGACTGATTATTGTAATGACTGATTATTGTAATGACTGATTATTGTAATGACTGATTATTGTAATGACTGATTATTGTAATGACTGATTATTGTAATGACTGATTATTGTAATGACTGATTATTGTAATGACTGATTATTGTAATGACTGATTATTGTAATGACTGATTATTGTAATGACTGATTATTGTAATGACTGATTATTGTAATGACTGATTATTGTAATGACTGATTATTGTAATGACTGATTATTGTAATGACTGATTATTGTAATGACTGATTATTGTAATGACTGATTATTGTAATGACTGATTATTGTAATGACTGATTATTGTAATGACTGATTATTGTAATGACTGATTATTGTAATGACTGATTATTGTAATGACTGATTATTGTAATGACTGATTATTGTAATGACTGATTATTGTAATGACTGATTATTGTAATGACTGATTATTGTAATGACTGATTATTGTAATGACTGATTTCGCGCCCCTCCTCCGGGGAACTACGTCATTCTTTATTTTAATTTATTTACAGAGCTCACTCTGAGCACTCTGATCACTCTGATCACTCTGATCACTCTGAGCACTCTGATCACTCTGATCACTCTGATCACTCTGATCACTCTGATCACTCTGATCACTCTGATCACTCTGATCACTCTGATCACTCTGATCACTCTGATCACTCTGATCACTCTGATCACTCTGATCACTCTGATCACTCTGATCACTCTGATCACTCTGATCACTCTGATCACTCTGATCACTCTGATCACTCTGATCACTCTGATCACTCTGATCACTCTGATCACTCTGATCACTCTGATCACTCTGATCACTCTGATCACTCTGATCACTCTGATCACTCTGATCACTCTGATCACTCTGATCACTCTGATCACTCTGATCACTCTGATCACTCTGATCACTCTGATCACTCTGATCACTCTGATCACTCTGATCACTCTGATCACTCTGATCACTCTGATCACTCTGATCACTCTGATCACTCTGATCACTCTGATCACTCTGATCACTCTGATCACTCTGATCACTCTGATCACTCTGATCACTCTGATCACTCTGATCACTCTGATCACTCTGATCACTCTGATCACTCTGATCACTCTGATCACTCTGATCACTCTGATCACTCTGATCACTCTGATCACTCTGATCACTCTGATCACTCTGATCACTCTGATCACTCTGATCACTCTGATCACTCTGATCACTCTGATCACTCTGATCACTCTGATCACTCTGAGCACTCTGATCACTCTGATCACTCTGATCACTCTGATCACTCTGATCACTCTGATCACTCTGATCACTCTGATCACTCTGATCACTCTGATCACTCTGATCACTCTGATCACTCTGATCACTCTGATCACTCTGAGCACTCTGATCACTCTGAGCACTCTGATCACTCATCTGATCACTCTGATCACTCTGATCACTCTGATCACTCTGATCACTCTGATCACTCTGATCACTCTGATCACTCTGAGCACTCTGATCACTCTGATCACTCTGATCACTCTGATCACTCTGATCACTCTGATCACTCTGATCACTCTGATCACTCTGATCACTCTGATCACTCTGATCACTCTGATCACTCTGATCACTCTGATCACTCTGATCACTCTGATCACTCTGAGCACTCTGATCACTCTGATCACTCTGAGCACTCTGAGCACTCTGATCACTCTGATCACTCTGATCACTCTGATCACTCTGATCACTCTGATCACTCTGATCACTCTGATCACTCTGATCACTCTGATCACTCTGATCACTCTGATCACTCTGATCACTCTGATCACTCTGATCACTCTGATCACTCTGATCACTCTGATCACTCTGATCACTCTGATCACTCTGATCACTCTGATCACTCTGATCACTCTGATCACTCTGATCACTCTGATCACTCTGATCACTCTGATCACTCTGAGCACTCTGATCACTCTGATCACTCTGATCACTCTGATCACTCTGATCACTCTGAGCACTCTGATCACTCTGATCACTCTGATCACTCTGATCACTCTGATCACTCTGATCACTCTGATCACTCTGATCACTCTGATCACTCTGAGCACTCTGATCACTCTGAGCACTCTGATCACTCTGATCACTCTGATCACTCTGACCACTCTGATCACTCTGATCACTCTGATCACTCTGAGCACTCTGATCACTCTGATCACTCTGATCACTCTGATCACTCTGATCACTCTGACCACTCTGACCACTCTGATCACTCTGATCACTCTGATCACTCTGATCACTCTGATCACTCTGATCACTCTGATCACTCTGATCACTCTGATCACTCTGAGCACTCTGATCACTCTGATCACTCTGATCACTCTGATCACTCTGACCACTCTGATCACTCTGATCACTCTGAGCACTCTGATCACTCTGATCACTCTGATCACTCTGATCACTCTGATCACTCTGAGCACTCTGAGCACTCTGATCACTCTGATCACTCTGATCACTCTGATCACTCTGATCACTCTGATCACTCTGATCACTCTGATCACTCTGATCACTCTGATCACTCTGAGCACTCTGAGCACTCTGATCACTCTGATCACTCTGATCACTCTGATCACTCTGATCACTCTGATCACTCTGATCACTCTGAGCACTCTGATCACTCTGATCACTCTGATCACTCTGAGCACTCTGAGCACTCTGAGCACTCTGAGCACTCTGAGCACTCTGATCACTCTGATCACTCTGATCACTCTGATCACTCTGATCACTCTGATCACTCTGATCACTCTGATCACTCTGATCACTCTGATCACTCTGACCACTCTGATCACTCTGATCACTCTGATCACTCTGAGCACTCTGACCACTCTGACCACTCTGATCACTCTGACCACTCTGAGCACTCTGAGCACTCTGACCACTCTGATCACTCTGAGCACTCTGATCACTCTGATCACTCTGATCACTCTGATCACTCTGATCACTCTGAGCACTCTGAGCACTCTGAGCACTCTGAGCACTCTGAGCACTCTGAGCACTCTGAGCACTCTGATCACTCTGATCACTCTGATCACTCTGATCACTCTGATCACTCTGATCACTCTGATCACTCTGATCACTCTGATCACTCTGAGCACTCTGAGCACTCTGATCACTCTGATCACTCTGATCACTCTGATCCCTCTGAGCACTCTGAGCACTCTGATCACTCTGATCACTCTGATCACTCTGATCACTCTGATCACTCTGATCACTCTGAGCACTCTGATCACTCTGATCACTCTGAGCACTCTGATCACTCTGAGCACTCTGATCACTCTGATCACTCTGATCACTCTGAGCACTCTGAGCACTCTGATCACTCTGATCACTCTGATCACTCTGATCACTCTGATCACTCTGATCACTCTGATCACTCTGATCACTCTGATCACTCTGATCACTCTGAGCACTCTGAGCACTCTGAGCACTCTGAGCACTCTGAGCACTCTGAGCACTCTGAGCACTCTGATCACTCTGATCACTCTGATCACTCTGATCACTCTGATCACTCTGATCACTCTGATCACTCTGAGCACTCTGATCACTCTGAGCACTCTGAGCACTCTGATCACTCTGATCACTCTGAGCACTCAGATCACTCTGATCACTCTGATCACTCTGATCACTCTGATCACTCTGATCACTCTGATCACTCTGATCACTCTGATCACTCTGATCACTCTGATCACTCTGATCACTCTGATCACTCTGATCACTCTGATCACTCTGATCACTCTGATCACTCTGATCACTCTGATCACTCTGATCACTCTGAGCACTCTGAGCACTCTGAGCACTCTGAGCACTCTGATCACTCTGAGCACTCTGAGCACTCTGATCACTCTGATCACTCTGAGCACTCAGATCACTCTGATCACTCTGAGCACTCTGATCACTCTGATCACTCTGATCACTCTGATCACTCTGATCACTCTGATCACTCTGATCACTCTGATCACTCTGATCACTCTGAGCACTCTGAGCACTCTGAGCACTCTGATCACTCTGATCACTCTGATCACTCTGATCACTCTGAGCACTCTGAGCACTCTGAGCACTCTGATCACTCTGATCACTCTGATCACTCTGATCACTCTGATCACTCTGATCACTCTGATCACTCTGAGCACTCTGATCACTCTGATCACTCTGATCACTCTGATCACTCTGAGCACTCTGATCACTCTGATCACTCTGATCACTCTGATCACTCTGATCACTCTGATCACTCTGATCACTCTGATCACTCTGATCACTCTGATCACTCTGATCACTCTGATCACTCTGATCACTCTGATCACTCTGATCACTCTGATCACTCTGATCACTCTGAGCACTCTGATCACTCTGATCACTCTGATCACTCTGAGCACTCTGATCACTCTGAGCACTCTGATCACTCTGAGCACTCTGAGCACTCTGAGCACTCTGAGCACTCTGATCACTCTGATCACTCTGATCACTCTGATCACTCTGATCACTCTGATCACTCTGAGCACTCTGATCACTCTGATCACTCTGATCACTCTGAGCACTCTGATCACTCTGATCACTCTGATCACTCTGATCACTCTGATCACTCTGATCACTCTGATCACTCTGAGCACTCTGATCACTCTGATCACTCTGATCACTCTGATCACTCTGATCACTCTGATCACTCTGATCACTCTTAGCACTCTGACCACTCTGAGCACTCTGATCACTCTGAGCACTCTGATCACTCTGATCACTCTGAGCACTCTGATCACTCTGATCACTCTGATCACTCTGAGCACTCTGATCACTCTGATCACTCTGATCACTCTGATCACTCTGATCACTCTGAGCACTCTGACCACTCTGAGCACTCTGATCACTCTGATCACTCTGATCACTCTGATCACTCTGAGCACTCTGATCACTCTGATCACTCTGATCACTCTGATCACTCTGATCACTCTGATCACTCTGATCACTCTGATCACTCTGATCACTCTGATCACTCTGATCACTCTGATCACTCTGATCACTCTGATCACTCTGATCACTCTGATCACTCTGATCACTCTGATCACTCTGATCACTCTGATCACTCTGATCACTCTGATCACTCTGATCACTCTGATCACTCTGATCACTCTGATCACTCTGATCACTCTGATCACTCTGATCACTCTGATCACTCTGATCACTCTGATCACTCTGATCACTCTGATCACTCTGATCACTCTGATCACTCTGATCACTCTGATCACTCTGATCACTCTGATCACTCTGATCACTCTGATCACTCTGATCACTCTGATCACTCTGATCACTCTGATCACTCTGATCACTCTGATCACTCTGATCACTCTGATCACTCTGATCACTCTGATCACTCTGATCACTCTGATCACTCTGATCACTCTGATCACTCTGATCACTCTGATCACTCTGATCACTCTGATCACTCTGATCACTCTGATCACTCTGATCACTCTGATCACTCTGATCACTCTGATCACTCTGATCACTCTGATCACTCTGATCACTCTGATCACTCTGATCACTCTGATCACTCTGATCACTCTGATCACTCTGATCACTCTGAGCACTCTGAGCACTCTGATCACTCTGATCACTCTGATCACTCTGATCACTCTGATCACTCTGATCACTCTGAGCACTCTGCTCTAATTGTTACCGAGATAAAATTGTACAATTAAACCATTGAAATCGTATTTATAAAATAAAATGACAGACCCGTACCGATCTCAACCCTACATTCTTCTATGTGGTGGTCAAAATGTTGGTGTTAGTGGTGATAATGGAGGGGTCTGAAGTGGTGGTAGTGGTGGTGGTAACAGGGGCTGGTGGAAGTGGTGCTGGTAGAGGTGGTGATTTATTGTGGTGGTCTAATCCTGATTAAAATTCTTCCAATCAACTCGGGTTCGTTCAATGCAATTTCCGTTGAGATTCTACATGATTAGGGGTGGGAGGGGTGGGTGTGTTGCCACGGTGTGAGTGTTCAGTGCGTGTGTGGTTGGGCTAGAGAACGTTGGTGGGTGTGAAATCAAATCAGATTCTCTGATGATAAAATTAGCTACTGTATGTTTTCAGCCCGTGTCAGCATTTCTGTCGAGTTCAATGACCTGGCTGATTACAGCTGAAGCGCGCCGATTGTTTGGAAGTCATGACATCACAGATCAACGACATGTATGAAATAAATGGATTAATGACTTGTTATTGGAATCTGCTTCGATTCTTTGACCGGGTTGATTTGTTTTGTCTTTTTTACTTACACCCCATCTTATCTTTATCTATTGCAGACGCTCCTTCTATACAGAAGATTATTACGTTCTACGCTTATCCATATTGTAGGTCTAGTCTTGCATTTTATTAGAGTTTTAAATGTCAATAGACTTTTGGTTATTGCTGGTTTTATCAGGCAACCCATTCCATGTCCGAGTTCCAGACGGTAAGAATGAGAATTTGTGTGTTTTTCTTTCATACGGAATAGAAAAAGTGGTTTTATCCCATCTCTCCACTTTCTTCATTTCGGCCACCTCATGGCGTCTAATCACACCAGTTGTCCGGCTATATACAGGCATCCCAGCACACGACTGATTAAGGTGGAGCTAAGTTAAACATCACAAGATTATACATATTTCGAGCAATATTCCTTTCTTTTAAGTTGCGTGGCCGAGCAGATATTTGACAGATGCAGTGCAGCACTTTAAAATAACCGCGCAGCAAATTTTGTTTAAAAAAAAATTGCACAAAAAATGGATGCTATGAAACTTTGCATTTGGTGTGTGTTTGTTTGTTTGTTTGTTGATTTAATTACCTTGCCCAAGGGCCAACGCGCTTTGGAGCGAACATTGATAGCGAGATGTCAATATCAAATCTCAGCTTTAACAGACTTCAACTTCCTCCCCCTCCCGTTAAATTATTAGCACCCCAGCAACTTTTTCGCCCTGCAGACTAATCATAGCAGGCCATTTGCGGGTCTTTCAGTTTATTTGTGTTGGTCAACTGGTCAATTTTTCACATCGGACGCTATGATAGTTGACGTGGATGAGACAACGTAGGGCTGAATATAAGGTAATAGTAAACTGTAAATCTGAGACTTGTTGCTGTCGATGAGGTTGCAGTGAGTGAACTGTATGTCTTCAACGTCAAACTTATCGCTTACAAATGTTAGGAATCTTTAGTGAACTGTGAATGTTTCAGTGAATTAAGATAATTCAACTTACTGGTCACGGCTGCTCTTATTTTTATATCCGTAAAATAAGATTAAGGTCACAACGAAAACAGGTTTTCTGGCTCAAGATATTAATGATCCATTTCCTCGTTTGTCTTATGACCATTTGATTGATAAGATAATTGTTACGACTCTGCGCCACCTCTTCATCTAGCCCACAAAGCAACGTAACTCACAGCCTCAAGGCTCTCCCATGGCCCACAGAGCAACGTAACTCACAGCCTCAAGGCTCTCCCATGGCCCACATGGCAACGTAACTCAGAGCCTCAAGGCTCTCTCATGGCCCACATAGCAACGTAACTCACAGCCTCAAGGCTCTCCCATTGCCCACATAGCAACGTAACTCACATCCTCAATGCTCTCCCATGACCCACAGAGCAACGTAGCTCACAGCCTCAAGGCTCTCCCATGGCCCACAGAGCAACGTAACTCACAGCCTCAAGGCTCTCCCATGGCCCACAGAGCAACGTAACTCACAGCCTCAAGGCTCTCCCAAGGCCCACAGAGCAACGTAACTCACAGCCTCAAGGCTCTCCCATGGCCCACAGAGCAACGTAGCTCACAGCCTCAAGGCTCTCCCATGGCCCACAGAGCAACGTAGCTCACAGCCTCAAGGCTCTCCCATGGCCCACAGAGCAACGTAGCTAACAGCCCCAAGGCTCTCCCATGGCCCACAGAGCAACGTAACTCACAGCCATAAGGCTCTCCCATGGTACACAGAGCAACGTAACTCACAGCCTCAAGGCTTTCCCATGGCCCACATAGCAACGTAACTCACAGCCTCAAGGCTCTCCCAGGCCCACAGAGCAACGTAACTCACAGCCTCAAGGCTCTCCCATGGCCCACAGAGCAACGTAACTCACAGCCTCAAGGCTCTCCCATGACCCACAGAGCAACGTAACTCACAGCCTCAAGGCTCTCCCATGGCCCACAAAGCAACGTAACTCACAGCCTCAAGGCTCTCCCATGGCCCACAGAGCAACGTAACTCACAGCCTCAAGGCTCTCCCATGGCCCACAGAGCAACGTAACTCACAGCCTCAAGGCTCTCCCATGACCCACAGAGCAACGTAACTCACAGCCTCAAGGCTCTCCCATGGCCCACAGAGCAACGTAACTCACAGCCTCAAGGCTCTCCCATGGCCCACAGAGCAACGTAGCTAACAGCCCCAAGGCTCTCCCATGGCCCACAGAGCAACGTAACTCACAGCCTTAAGGCTCTCCCATGGTACACAGAGCAACGTAACTCACAGCCTCAAGGCTTTCCCATGGCCCACATAGCAACGTAACTCACAGCCTCAAGGCTCTCCCATGGCCCACAGAGCAACGTAACTCACAGCCTCAAGGCTCTCCCATGGCCCACAGAGCAACGTAACTCACAGCCTCAAGGCTCTCCCATGACCCACAGAGCAACGTAACCCACAGCCTCAAGGCTCTCCCATGGCCCACAGAGCAACGTAACTCACAGCCTCAAGGCTCTCCCATGGCCCACAGAGCAACGTAACTCACAGCCTCAAGGCTCTCCCATGACCCACAGAGCAACGTAACTCACAGCCTCAAGGCTCTCCCATCCTAATTACTGCATGTGTATGTACGGAAATCTAACACTTGCGTTGATCGCTATCTCCCTACCTGTTTATGACTGATTTATCAGGGCCATCTCTACCTTGGCAATAAAAAATGCACTTTTCATCAACTTGTAATTTTTATTAGGTTTGTCAGTTTTTGAGAACATTCGCCAGTTAGCAAAATAGAGTCATAAAAATTACAAATATTTGGCTTTTCTATGTGCGTATTTGATAAAATTAGGAATATTTAAGAATGTTAACCTTGGGATTTTGGCGAGGTAGAAACGAATGGCTATAGAGTGCATTTAAACTTGAAAGTTTTATGAATAGTTGTGTCAAATAACTCAGTCGCTATTTTCTACGTTCGTTCGTTGAATAATTGTATTTGAAGATTCGACATAGCACAGGTTAGATTGGGGAACAAACCAGCTATTTTAACAGGTTAGATTGGGGAACAAACCAGCTATTTTAACAGGTTAGATTGGGGAACAAACCAGCTATTTTAACAGGTTAGATTGGGGAACAAACCAGCTATTTTAACAGGTTAGATTGGGGAACAAACCAGATATTTTAACAGGTTAGATTGGGGAACAAACCAGCTATTTTAATAGGTTATATTGGGGAAAAAAACAGCTATTTTAACAGGTTAGATTGTGGAAGAAACCAGCTATTTTAACAGGTTAGATTGGGGAACAAACCAGCTATTTTAACAGGTTAGATTGGGGAACAAACCAGCTATTTTAACAGCTGTTTAAAAATGTTAAATATTTCTCCAAGTCTTTAAACTTTAACCACTTCTATTATTATTGATATGTATGGCTTACCTGTCAATCACGAAGACGCATTTTGGAATCGAACCCATCCCCTCTAATAAGAGGATTAACTAAGGCAAAGCCTTATCTAGTATATAGTATATATATATATATTTATACTAGAAATTTACCCGCTTGCGCAGCGGAAGTGTACTGCTCTAAGAGGTTTAATACGTAGTTGAAAATATGCCAATAATTATATGTTAATTATGTATGTGTATGCGACCATTTTAGTTGCGGCCTTCTGGTTATAATATAACTAAATGTTGTGCGTACTCTTTGGAATTCAACTTTCAGTTGCTTAGAAATATACATATGAAGAATGTAATTTTCTAATGCTGTGATATTTTTACGTAACATAAAGTGCACCATAAAGGTCTCTTTAAGTCTAATTTGCTGGAAAAATTAAAGATCACATGACATAACCAAACAAGGGCGGATCCAACTATTTCACTAATTGATGGGTATATCGTCAGGACGAAGTACTTTATAGCAGTGCTTCTCAAACTTTTTAGTTTGGCGGACCGGCTGGAATTTTTTCCATTGCTCCAGGGACCGCTGAACTGTTTTACCGGTATTGACGTGGTAGCGAAATGTTATTTATTTTATTTTATTTTTTAAAATTGTGTGTGCTTATTGCCAAAACATTGACATATTTTAAAGGATAGTATGAATTGTTGCTAGGGCTGTGGAAATTAACGATTAATTTCTCGCTTAATCGTTAAAAAATTTTAACGATTAAATTTTTTTTAACGATGAATCTACCCACCACTTACAAATGTATTGGAAGTCAAAAAGTAAAATATTTCGGCCGATAAATATTAACTAATTTCCGGACGATTACACGAACTTTTTGGTTTTAAACTTTAAACTATTCACTTAGGTGATTGTTCAAAATGTTGATAAAGGTTGTTTCCATTGAGAGAAATCGTTTGCCTACCATGCAATGTTCCCTCTAAGTCTCTAAGTCTACGCTCGTTGTTTCGTGTGCAAATCTTTAAAAGTACTCGTGTGCAAAGTTGCACAACGTCCATTTTTTGTGCAACATTTTACACAATTTTCTGCGTGGTGATTCTAAACTCCTGCGTGGCGTCGGTAAAATATCTGTGCAGCGGCGCTGCTAATAGGGAACATTGCTACCATGGTTCTAACACTTCTCTTACATATCACCTGCAAACCAAACATCCACTACAGTATTAAAAAATTTAGTTGAGACAATCTAAAGCTTTGTAAACGATTTTTCAGCTCGGCTGGTTATATTGTCAATAAGACCCGCTCTGAACCAAATAATGTCAATACACGTGTCTGCGTTGTTGGTGAAAAGAAGTCATATAAAGAAGATATTCCAGTGTTATTTCGATTTTCGATACGTACGTTTAATAAATGTTACTTATGACACCATGAACTTGAACTTGAACTATCCCTTAACCCGTCGTTGGGGCACCATCGTGAACGGCTCACTATCTCACGCCATTTGTCCCGGTCCTGTGCTGCCCTTTGTGAGTCGCTGAATGACCGGCCGGTCCACTCTTTGATATCGTCCTCCCATCTTTTCTTTTGTCTGCCTCTTTTCCTTCCTCCCTGGACTGTGCCTTGCAATATAGTCTTTGCGAGACCTCCAGTTCTTGTCACGTGTCCGTACCATCGTAGTTTCCTCTTCTTAATGGAGGTGAGAAGGTCCTCGTAGGGGCCAATGACAGTACTTATTGTGTTGCGGACCGCTTCGTTTGTGATGTGCGCTGTGTAGGAGATGGTCAATATCTTTCTGAAACATCTCATCTCTAGCGCAGTGATTCTTCTTTGGAGGTATGCAGTGAGCGTCCAAGCCTCACAACCATACAAGAAGACCGACATCGCCAGAGAGCGCATTAGTCGGATCTTTGATCTCAGGGAGAATTTATTACTTTGCCAGATGCGCTTTAGTGTACTCAATGCTGCCATTGTTTGGGCCACTCTGGAAAGAATTTCTGGCTTTGAGCCTTCGTCGGATTATGGCCCCTAGATATTTGAAGGTGGAGACCACTTCGAGTTTTTGCCCGTTTATCCGAATCTCACTTGTGAATTTTCTATTTGCCATGACCTTGGTCTTTTCTGCATTGATTTCCATGCCGTACGCATTTGCTGTTTCCTCTAGTTTTGCAAGGAATTCTTTTAGTTCGTCCTCGGTACCAGCTAGGCCGTCTATGTCATCGGCGAAGCGTAGGTTGGTTATACTTCCCTTCCGATGCTGACTGATCCGACATGGTCTTCTAGCACATCTGTCATATTCCTTTCAAGGAAGAGGTTGAAGAGGATGAGGGAAAGTAAGCATCCTTGTCTGACAACGACAGTGGTCTTGAACCAATCTCCCACCATACATTTAAACTTTTGGCTTTAATCGAAATTAACGATTAATTAATCGTTAATTTTTCAAAAGTTAACGATTAATTTTGAATTAATCGATAACAGCCCTAATTGTTGCAAATGGAGGATTATACTAATACTGTTCTGTCCTTTCTTGATTACTTCTGCGGACTGGCGGCGGATGGCACACGGACCGGCACCACTTTGAGAAGCACTGCTTTATAGGATTACTCGTGATGTTGTTTTACATTTTAAATTCTCCAGCGAGATACCGGAGGTGCTATTCATTGGCAGTATTATGAAACAAATATAGAGTCCACATCGACATCAACATGAGTCAAACATATTTTGGCTGAAAAATTGTTGTCGGCGAAATCTCAAGTTTTGGTTTCTAGCCTGGCGCATTTGATTAAATCTAGCAAATACATTTAAAAATACTCAAGGCATTCACAAAATATATACATTATATGTGTAAATTAAAAATTCATTTATGTCAATACTGATTAAACGTGGTGTCGTTACAACAACAAAAAAAGTTCCCCTTGTCTGTTTACTTCACATGGTTAAAAGTAAATAGAGGTAACAAAATATTTTTAAAAACCACGTTTTTATTAGTGGACTAAAAAGAATAAAATTAATAAAGGTAAAAAAAATGATTTTTAAAAACCACGTTTTCATAAGTGGACTAAAAAGAAGAAAACAATTTAAAACTTATAAGTTCAAGTACTTCGATTTAATATGACTAAAAACGTGGGGCGGGCGCTTATGGGGTTTAACATATGCTGTTCACTCATTCTCTCACTTACAGATCTCTCTTTTGCCTTCTAAATTAGACATCTTTAATTGTTATACCAAACACTGATGCTTATATAAAGATAAACTAAGAAATGCATTAATTTAATTACGGTACATTCGATCGATCTGAAATTTTGATACAATGTATTGTCATCCAAGATCTATCTGTGATAAAAGTTTTGAGCTCTCTAGGTCCATCTGAAGTGGTTTAATTTTACGTTGGCAAATTTGAAAAATTGCGGACAGAAACCAGACACGAAAGCAAGTATATAATAAAATATTGATAAACTAAAAAGTTCAATAATTTAATAATGGTACATTCGATCGATCTGAAATTTTGATACAATGCATGGTCATCCAAGATCTATCTGTGGTAAAATTTTGAGATCTCTAGGACCATCAGAAGTGGTTTTATTTTACGTTGACAGATTTGAAAAATTGTGGACAGACAAACAAACAAATCCACAGGAACGAAAGCGAGTTAATAAAACGTTGTTAAAAATAAAGTTATGAACATTGATTACTGCATTTATTTCACAAGGCTCAGCTAGCCACCAAACTCATATAGCCACAGTCAAATCAACATCATACATACATCCACATCATACATACATCTCACATCATACATCCATCCACATCATACATCCATCCACATCATACATCCATCCACATCATACATCCATCCATCCACATCATACATCCATCCACATTATACACCCATCCACATCATACATCCATCCACATCATACATCCATCCACATCATACATCCATCCACATCATACATCCATCCACATCATACATCCATCCACATCATACATCCATCCATCCACATCATACATCCATACACATCATACATCCATCCACATCATACATCCATCCACATCATACATCCACCCACATCATACATCCATCCACATCATACATCCATCCACATCATACATATACATCATACACTCATCCACATCATACATCCATCCACATCATCTATCCATCCACATCATACACCCATCCACATCATACATACATCCAAATCATATATCCATCTATCCACATCATACATCCATCCACATCATCCATCCATCCACATCATACATCCATCCACATCATACATCCATCCAAATCATACACCCATCCACATCATACACCCATCCACATCATACATCCATCCACATCATACATCCATCCACATCATTCATCCATCCACATCATCTATCCATCCACATCATACATCCATCCACATCATCTATCCATCCATATCATACACCCATCCACATCATACATCCATCCACATCATCTATCCATCCACATCATACATCCATCCACATCATCTATCCATCCACATCATACATCCATCCACATCATACATCCATCCACATCATCTATCCATCCACATCATACATCCATCCACATCATCTATCCATCCACATCATACATCCACCCACATCATACATCCACCCACATCATCTATCCATCCACATCATACACCCATCCACATCATACATCCATCCACATCATACATCCATCCACATCATCATCCATCCACATCATACATCCATCCACATCATCTATCCATCCACATCATACATCCATCCACATCATACATCCATCCACATCATAATACATCCACATCATACATCCATCCACATCATACATCCATCCACATCATACATACATCCACATCATTCATCCATCCACATCATACATACATCCACATCATACATACATCCACATCATACATACATCCACATCATACATCCATCCACATCATACATACATCCACATCATACATACATCCACATCATACATACATCCACATCATACATCCATCCACATCATACATCCATCCACATCATACATCCATCCACATCATACATCTATCCACATCATACATCCATCCACATCATACATCTATCCACATCATACATCCATCCATTCACATCATACACCCATCCACATCATACATCTATCCACATCATACATCCATCCACATCATACATCTATCCACATCATACATCCATCCACATCATACATCTATCCACATCATACATCCATCCATTCACATCATACACCCATCCACATCATACATCCATCCACATCATACACCCATCCACATCATACATCCATCCACATCATACATACATCCACATCATACATCTATCCACATCATACATCCATCCACATCATACATCTATCCACATCATACATCCATCCATTCACATCATACACCCATCCACATCATACATCTATCCACATCATACATCCATCCACATCATACATCTATCCACATCATACATCCATCCATCCACATCATACATCCATCCAAATCATACACCCATCCACATCATACATCCATCCACATCATACATCTATCCACATCATACATCCATCCATTCACATCATACACCCATCCACATCATACATCTATCCACATCATACATCCATCCACATCATACATCTATCCACATCATACATCCATCCATCCACATCATACACCCATCCACATCATACATCCATCCACATCATACATCCATCCACATCATACATCTATCCACATCATACATCCATCCACATGATACATCTATCCACATCATACATCCACCCATCCACATCATACACCCATCCACATCATACATCTATCCACATCATACATGCATCCACATCATACAGCAATCCTCCTGTTACCTCCACAAACCAGAAACAATTGGAAGTGTAAATTGTTAACTGAATGAATGGTCTCAGCTACAAATTAAAAAAAAATATATATTGATTACTATGACGCCATTTATACTTTTTCTGAAATTAAATGTAATTTTAACTAAAGAATACAATCATTTAAAAGGTGCGGCCCTCAGCTAAAATCCGCTACCACAAAGTGGCCCCCGAGCCAAAACAATAGCCCACCCCTGTCATCATATTATGTTACCCTCTCGTGTCAGTTCATATACTGGTCTAGATATCACATAGCCGTACACGACTCTTTTAACATGGATCATTCAGACAGTGGTTCCAACATTTTCTGGCACAATGCCTCAAGATTCTACTATACTGTAAACTCACACTATTTTAAATTATTGACTATTGACTGGACTGTCATATACAGTATAGAGCTACCAAGAACAATCGCTATCTGGATTGTTGTTACAAATAGAACCATCAATGTATGTTCGTAATAGGCAGATTAGAATTACAATTGTTCGTGTTGTTTCATGCAATCCAGCTGTTAAACTATTAATAACTAGATACGCCCCGCGGCTTAGCATACACCGCACACTTGCTCATGGATACTGCAAAGAAAGGGGGGAAATAACGGGCACAAACTACAGCACGAAGAAATCAAAACAACGCGAGTGAGCGTCGGTGGGGGGACGGGACCGCCGAATAATTTTTGGTCTCGAGACATTGGCATTGCGGTTATCTACCTGCACACCACCCTTCACCACCCTAGCTTGCTAACCAAAAACTGTGGTCAGTCATGTTCGCAAAAAAAGGGGAAAAGAACGGGAAAAGACACACATTTTTATACATTAAAAATAATGTTTTCGCTGGGCTTGAAACCAGGACCTTCCGTGTGCAAGGCGGACGTGATAACCACTACACTACGAATCACATGTTATTCTGTGAAGGAACAACGCAAGTGAATGCAAAAACCATTGTTGCCCCTCTCTCCGCCACCTCCGCTTGCCAAACCATTAACTGATTGGTCGACCCCAGCGAGAGTCATTCGTCATGCTTATTTGCACATACTCCCTTTGGTAAATTATATATATAGATATTTTGCGACGTTAATTGTTGAACCACATAACTTATTACATATAACTTTAATTTTCTGTGTTTTACTTTAGGTTTATCTTAAAAAGAAACTGCATACGTCATGAATTCAGCTAAGTAGTTCATATAACATACACCTCACAGGAAGTCCTTGAGAAAAGGTCAAGATCCCTATACGTCATCCTCATAGGATTACTCATCGCTTGTCAAATGAAAAAAAGGGTCAAATTATTGATACTATTCAGGTTAAAGTGGACGCGATTGGTCCAATTTCCTTTATTTGCGCTCTACGCAGTTTTTTTTATTGGCCATGACCCTGGCAGCTGTCTCAGTGGCACACCTGCCTGCAAGTTAACCTCATTTTTAATAAACAAAAGAGAAAAAAATATCAATCTCCATCCGGAGTGCCAATGACGTAACAAGGTTCAAAAAGTGATATATATTTTCGCATTCGTGTAGCCAAAAAGACGTTTGTTCAAACGCCTGCTTTTTTTTGTAAAAATAAATAAAGAATAATAATTTTAAAAAAACAACAACATCTCAAAACTTAAACAAATAAACAAACATACAACAAAGAAATAAAAAATTTTGTTTTGTGGTCATTTGTGGACAGTTGAGTAATATTTATCAGTTTAAACTTTGAAAACGTTGCCCACAGCTGCGCAGCTTTGGACCTTTGTGTCGCGGTACTTGTGTAAGTCAATGTGAAGTCTCAGTCATTTGACTTTTCACTCTAACGACACCAACACTTTTATTATACATAAAATGTACAAAATAGGAGCTCCAATAGAACATTTATTAACATGGAATGTGTGACCCAGCCCCTAACCTATACAACATGACTTGTCTTCAGTGAGCTAAGTCAGTCAAAAACCTATGCAACATGACTTGTCTTCGGTGAGCTAAATCAGCCAAAAACCTATACAACGTGACTTGTCTTCGGTGAGCTAAATCAGTCAAAAACCTATACAACATGACTTGTCTTCGGTGAGCTAAATCAGTCAAAAACCTATACAACATGACTTGTCTTCAATGAGCTAAATCAGTCAAAAACCTATACAACATGACTTGTCCCTTTGGCGAGTTTGAAGGGCCAATAACATGACCTGGAATTTTTTTCAATGTCTTCTTTTTTATTTTGGACCCATTACTCCACTCTCTACCCACCCCGAACAAAAATTCCATTTCTGGAGGACGGCGAAGTCAATTACATTCCCTTGTTTACAACTGTGGCATGACGTTCAAAGTAGGGTCGTCTATGAAGTTTCCGTCAAATCTGATTGTTTGGAATATTTTATGGGCTTTGAAGCGCTTCAGCACCGCATCTGGGACAGCTTTACGGCGTAAGAATGCAATTAAACACCATCTTAGCCCACCTAAACAGCTTGCCGACAGCCCTGTCACAGGGCACCATCGTCTTATCGGCCTTTGATGGGACCACTGAAATTTGCCACAATGTGCCACAAGTTAAATAGCAGCATGGCCTCCAGTCCGCATTCCTCTGTAACTAACGGCAGACCAATTGAAAACTTGAGCCCAGCCAGAATTCGGTGCGATATCTATCAAAGCTGGTCTACCAAATGAGAAAATAATGAAGAGATAGTTTCAAGTCTGAAATGTTCGGCCGTGCCGGTGTTTTTATTCGGAAAACATGGCTAGCGGTAAACATTCACTTGGATTTGTTTATAAATATTTTACATTGTAGCATTCTTAAAGTTTTCCCCGCATTGTTCATCAAATTTTTTCCAGAACCAACTATCTTGCCAGCTTTTGGGAGTGTATAGGCGCACAAAAAGTAGAAAATAATGTAAAATTCCTCAAAACGCATTGCAAGGGACTGTACTGGTGTTCACATGAACTCTGGGTAGCCAATGAATGTTGGCGATAGTTAAATGCTTTTTTAAAATTTTATGCACATAGTTTTTTTTTAATGAAATGTCATGTATTTATGTTTTATATTTTTACGTGAATCCCAAATAGAAAGCCTTTAGAAAATGCTTTTGATATACTTTTATTTTCTAATGGTTAGTTTTAAATTTGTTGTTCGCTTATTTACTTAACTTATTCACTTTTCAAGCAGCGAATGTTCTTAAATCTTGGCCAACACTCAAAGATGACTTGACCTGAAGAAAAAATGAACAAGAAATTCATTTCCCCTACTGACCAATGCTTCCTTTAAGCTGCGCGGCCGCCTAGATATCTGGCCGACGCCGCGCAGCAGTTGAGAATAACCGCGCAGCAAATTTGGTAAAATAATGGGGGGGGGGAAGGATTCTTTGCAACTTTGAGGAACATTTCTAAGGACCACTTTTCGGAATGTAGTAGACACTATATCAGTGGTATAAGTGACTTATTGAACGAAGTACAACACAAAAAAGGGGGGGGGGTGGTTCATAAAGAAATAAAACAATACAAAAACATAAATCAACGTTGGTAGAAAAAAAAGTCTTTAAAAATAACAAGGGATTTCATTAATAAAAATTTGGTATTGAATCAAGGAAAAATTTGAGGATCTCTTCACTTACTGTATTTAATTGATTTTTTAAATATAAATGCTTCGATTATTTATATTGGTAATCCCGGATTCTTTGGAGACCGTGAGAGGTGAGAGCTGCAACATTTTCTAACCTGAAAATAAAATAAATCTCCAAAAATGAAATGAAGATGCGCGCGCATTAATGCCATAATTATTAGTGGACGTNTTACAATGCCTATTTGAGGACCATTGCCAGTTAAAACTTGCATTTCTTGTACTCGTTCATGGGCTAAAGAAGCGGATTTCTTGGTTTAAAACGCATGCACACATAAATAAGCTGATCTGGCAATCAGAGACTGCAGACAGAAATCATCGCCAAGGGACTTCACTCATAGTTTATTTGGAATGGGATTACTGTAGACATGTCATTGTTACGAGACACCACTAACCATTGTATTTTAATCGCTTTTTAAATTTGGCCAAATTTAGTTAAAGAATGCATTGAATCTAAATTACCATTGAGGTATGAATTACAACTGGGCTTTAAACAGATATATCCAAACTTCTTTTTTGAAGCATCTAGATTCGAACATTTTTAATTAATTGTTCAGAGTCTGTAGCATAATCGTTCAGAGTCTGTAGCAAAAACTATCACAGAAATATGTTAACAATTTAATCTATTAAAGTCTATCCGTCACTTTATACTGGCTTCGACTTCTTTTTAAAAGAAATGTTTCCTTCGCGTGAAAGGTTCAAGTCGCTTGGAGATAACGACGGTGTTACTCTACCGCCTAGTTAATCGTATCTCAGATTTTAACACGTTTGTTTCTGATTGTGTTTGACTAATCAAAGAGAAGACAGCTGAGACTAACTCCGACTCGTTGAGTGCAAAGAAGACAGGCAACCACATAAGAACAGAGAATATAAAAAAAAACCGGGTTCTCGTACTGGACCTGTCTCGGAGATGCTAGATGCTAGATACACCGTGGCTGCAACAACTTAGCGTCATGAGACACTCGAGCATGTCATGGCCCACTTAGGACCCCCTTACGTCCTGATTGACATCGTGAGAATGTCTGGGTACCTTGTCTTTTGTCTGGAATGCAAAGTGGACTTGAAATTTTGGTTCGTTTGTTTGTTTGTTTGTTTGTTTGTTGTTTTTTCACCTGTCACTCTCAGGTATTCGGCGGGATAGCCGCTGGTTGTAAATAGGTCAAGTTGATCGATGTACCTCAGAAAAATTTGATGTTGAACCTCAGACAAATTTGATGTTGAACCGCAGACAAATTTGATGTTGAACCTCAGACAAATTTGATGTTGAACCTCAGACAAATTTGATGTTGAAACTCAGACAAATTTGATGTTGAACCTCAGATTACTTAAGATGGAGATGTTTCTATTCCAGTTTTAAAATGTTAAGGAAATCTTTTTTTTTCCCTTCACTTTTCAAGAACATTTGGTTGCCTCAATTTTCGAAACATTTTTCTAAGTTGGAAAATGAAAATAATCCGTTTGCTTTCAGCCTTAATCTCTTAGTTTGGATTTGTATAAACTAAAAGCGTTTATTTCCGTTCTGATGTACTGAATTGAATTCAACATCTAAATCTGAAGAAACAATCTTCACTTGAAGGTTTATCTCCTCCATTAGATACTTGTTCAACGCGCCAAGCTGTACATAAATAAACGATTGTTTCAAAATAACAACATATGGAAATTGAAAACCTGGCACAGACAAAATCTTGGCTTGTCTGGCACATCACGCTATCTATAAACGGGTTCAAATCCTTCAAAATATTTCTATAACATCCATGGCCTGATGTTGTTGTTGTTTTTGTCAATGATTATAAAGAAAGCGACCCAATATTTGCGGTATGTCCTCAGATTTGTTATTACTGGATTTTAAATGACATTCAAGTCGTGCCCTGCTCCCGAGGCGGAGTAAGAACGCTGTTCCGTGTGTTTGAGAATGTCTTGTACGCGTGTGTATGTAAATCCTGTCTGAAGTCAAGATCGCCTGAAAGATTGTGGCCAAACCATAGCGAGCAAACAACTCAACTCTCGGACACTGTTGACAAAGTTCCCTGGTGCAAAGATCGATCCACCGTTATTCGAAATCGATTTATTACAGACCATGTCTGCTGATATAAGCTTTGATCTAGAAATACCAAATATCAATTTGGACTTAATCAATAATCAGGAATTATATCTGCACCCGCCAGGGGATAACTTCCGTTACACGATCAGATTTGGTCCAGGTGTAAAAAAACAAACCTAGCGCTAGACGAGGGTTCTTAAGCTACTTGTCAGGGGTAGATACGATCAAAAAAGCATAGCAGCTGAAGCGAGGTGCACTAGAGATTCTGGAAAGTTGCCTTTGATAAGAAGTCATCATTTACCATTTATGAATTTCCTATTTCCAAAAGGTTTCACACACAATTTTAAATTAATGTCTGTATTTTCAGTAAAATCACTCGATCTAGTATTTGGACCATGTAATGCTTGTTAGAGGTTGTGGGAATCTGGCACCAATAATGTATAATGTAATTCTCTTTAATGGTGCTGAAGATTTTAGATTGACAGACATTTCCTCAGATTGCACAATAATTCTATACACGTTGAACGAGGAATCTGAAAAGCTGGCGTAGGACCTAGCCATGGGCGTCGCTAGGAATTTTTCCGGGGGGGGGCGCAAAAAAACACTTTTTCATTTTAACTTGCAATGCCATACAGGTACAATTTTGAATTAAATTCAAGTTCTGTATACAACAAGGGTCGAAAAAAGCCTTAGAAATTAATAAGACTTACAAATTAGTGCTGTAATAGCTAAAATGCAACATTTATTAATGCATTTAATAAATTAAAAACTTAAGTTCTCACGAGAAAATAAAATTTTGCTGTGACATAATATACGTGTAGAAACTGCAGGATTACCAAGGATGGATATAATAAATTTTTTTACAGGCTAAATTTTTTTTCGAAAAGTAGACCAATCGTGGGATTCCGAAATGCCGTTATTAGAAGATTTTGGGGCGTCTTCAGCATCTGACTTATCATTGGCATTGAGGACAACAGTACACGTTCAACAGCCAGATACAACTGAAGCAACTGTTCCTAATTTGATTGTCGCTGACACTTATTCATTTCCTAAATTGGATATTGGAAGGTATGTCTGGACATACGACCTTTCAAATAAGTTGAAATTGCAGCTGATTCGTGATTGTCGGGCCCTTGATAAAAATTATGATTTTAGAGCTGACAGTGAGGGAAACACAGTTTTTAGTTTTTAGATATGCATAGTTATCAGACTATTCACACTGGCTTGTATACTCGCAAATGTTAATAGGTGCCTTTTGCAAATATTGCGTGTTGTTTCTGAAAAAAGTAATTCTATAAGTTCAGTGGGTATTTGCCATCAAACCATGTACAAAATATAAAGATTTCAACGAAAATGCACGTAGCAACCTGCAAAGCACACTATGGCACGAAGGCTCTCATGAAGATGCAAGCAATTTTATTTGCTTTATTGGAAGCCAAAGCAGTTTCTATAGATGAGCAGTTGGACTCTTCATTTAGAAGACAAATTCAAGAAAATCGCCACAAACTGGGTCCCATCATTTCTACAATCCTATTTTGCTGCATGCATGTTTTAGCACTTCGTGGAACAGAATCAAATTCTGCTAATTTGTATGAACTGTTAGAGTTTCATATTGAATCTGAGATGAAGTTCTTGGTAATCGTTTGTCAATTGGTTCTTGTAGTGCTGAGTATGGTTCACCGACAAAACGGCCCCGACAATTGGGCTCCGACATAACGGCCCCGACAAAACGGCCCTGGACTAATAGATTGACTAATAGTAAAATTTACAATCAAATATATTCGTATTTTTACTCACCTATTCAGTGTCAGGTTTAGCTAACAATAAACAATAATAATAACACCACAAAAGTGAATTTAATAGCCTTTACGCGAAATGGTACGAATAACGGTTGTTTGTTGACAAGAAACAATATAATAACATCACAAGAAATAATTTTACAATTTTACCACTTTTTTTAAGGGTGAAAAAGTTGACGAAAGCTTAAAATGCAAAAAAAAATTAATGTTTTTGTTAAAAAATGTTAACAATTTGTCTGGGGCCGTTTTGACCGGGGCCGTTATGTCGGGGCCGTTTTTTGGGGCCGTTTTGGGGTAACCGCTGAGTGTATCTCGGCAACTACGCAAAACACTATAATCGAAATTTGTGGGTCTCTCTTGCGTGAAGACATTGTTCGTGAAGCAAATAATTCAGTTGCATTTTCTATACTTGCCGACGAGACAAATGACATTTCAGGCATTGAGCAGATGTCACTTGGTGTTAGATTTGTCAAAGAACAAAATGGGAAAATGATGGTCACAGAAGAATTCATGGGATATATTCCAATTGTCAATAGAACAGCTGAAGGTTTAACCAACACCATCATTACTAATTCATTACAATTTTGATTAAATATGACAAAGCTTGTTGGTCAAGGATACTACGGATGTTCTACAATGGCAGGTAAAGAAGGAGGAGTCCAAGCAATAATTCGAAAAAAATACCCAAAAGCAGCATTTGTACATTGCAGTTCACATAAACTAAATCTTGTTGTGAACGATTTAAATAATGTGAATGTTGTACGAAACACAATAGGAACAATTAAGTCAATTATAGTGTTTTTCCGAGAAAGTAATCAGCAAAGAAAACTTATTCTAAATGTTCCTTTGCTATGTGAAACTAGATGGTCACATAAATATAAAAGCTTGCGGATTTTTGCTGAAAATGTTACAGAAATTGTTAAACAACTGGAATATTTAGAACAATCAGTAATGTAATCAGTTATACTTGCAGATATAATTCTTTTTTATGTTTGATAAATGTAAACTGTCTTCCATGTAATAAACTTTCAGGAAATTTAATTCAGTTTTATTGTAACAACTTTATGACATTTTTATGGAAAATTTATATTCTCAAATGTAGGGAGGGGGGTAAATGCCCCCTTGCCCCCCTTCCCATACGCCCATGGACCTAGCCACTATACCAATATGGCTGATATAGCTAGTACCTAGCCACTATACCAATATCGCTGATATAGCTAGTACCTAGCCACTATACCAATATGGGCTGATATAGCTAGTACCTAGCCACTATACCAATATGGCTGATATAGCTAGTACCTAGCCACTATACCAATATGGCTGATATAGCTAGTACCTAGCCACTATACCAATATGGGCTGATATAGCTAGTACCTAGCCACTATACCAATATGGCTGATATAGCTAGTACCTAGCCACTATACCAATATGGCTGATATAGCTAGTACCTAGCCACTATACCAATATGGCTGATATAGCTAGTACCTAGCCACTATACCAATATGGCTGATATAGCTAGTACCTAGCCACTATACCAATATGGCTGATATAGCTAGTACCTAGCCACTATACCAATATGGCTGATATAGCTAGTACCTAGCCACTATACCAATATGGCTGATATAGCTAGTACCTAGCCACTATACCAATATGGCTGATATAGCTAGTACCTAGCCACTATACCAATATGGCTGATATAGCTAGTACCTAGCCACTATACCAATATGGCTGATATAGCTAGTACCTAGCCACTATACCAATATGGCTGATATAGCTAGTACCTAGCCACTATACCAATATGGCTGATATAGCTAGTACCTAGCCACTATACCAATATGGCTGATATAGCTAGTACCTAGCCACTATACCAATATGGCTGATATAGCCAGTACCTAGCCACTATACCAATATGGCTGATATAGCCAGTACCTAGCCACTATACCAATATGGCTGATATAGCCAGTACCTAGCCACTATACCAATATGGCTGATATAGCCAGTACCTAGCCACTATACCAATATGGCTGATATAGCCAGTACCTAGCCACTATACCAATATGGCTGATATAGCCAGTACCTAGCCACTATACCAATATGGCTGATATAGCCAGTACCTATCCACTGTACCAATATGGCTGATATAGCTTGTACCTAGAAATTAAGTCCGAATAATTGTGTTTTTTTTTGTTTTTTTTTGGTTTGTTTTTTTGTTTGTTTGTTGTTTTTTAAAATGTGTTTTTTGGGGGGGGGATGCGGGTGGGGAGATTTCATTGTACGTACGTGCGTGCGAAAAAAAGAAGGCAGAGTGCAAAAAGAGAAGTTCCCCCTAAAAGGGGGGAAAAGGGTAGAAAATTTGACTTTTTTCGTTTTTCACATGAACTTAGGATTGTGCTTTTGACGGTTCTGTCTGTTGTTTGATGTGAATATGCCAATGTTTTATTATTAGCGGAATTCAAATACTATTGCGATACACGTTTATGGGTGGGGGGGGGGAATCACTTCACCCAGCACGGGATGTGACATACTTCAGTATGCTGTAACACGGCTGTCACATGACTGTAACATGACTGTAACATGGCTGTCAAATGACTGTAACATGGCTGTCACATGACTGTAACATGACTGTAACGCCGCTGTTATACCACAACATCTCACGGTCGTGAGAAAATTTCCTTGATAATCGTTACCAGGGCATTAAACCTCGCAATGACGTCATTTGATGAACTTGTCTTTGAACTAAGCCGTATAGGCGTTATGGTGCTTAATTTAATCAGCGGTCAGACATTACAAGTCACGTGTGTTTGTTGTCGTCCCGTGCAGCATCTAGACCTCATTGACCCCTGTCCTGACATCTGACCCGTTACAAACTGACGAGCTATGCCAGGAGCTTGTCCCGCCCACGTAGGTAAGTCTGAGAATGTTTTAATTACGGACTCGCCATTAGTGCTGCTTTGTGTTGTAATGACAGCGGGTCTTAAACCGTATCGACTTCACACATCTCAAACCAGGGGTTCTAGAACTACGCAGCATTCACTTCTCGGCTATGCTTGAGACTTAAACTCTTTTTTACTTCATATTGGTACATATCAGCATTGGCGTTGCAACATGTTAGAGATTCGCATTCCCCTTTAACTTTTCCATTTACCACTCTAGAATAAGACTAGCATTCCCCTATAACTGTTCCATTTAAGACTATAAAATTAGACTAGTTTTCTCCTTTAAACTGTTCCATTTAAGACTATAAAATTAGACTAGTTCTCTCCTTTAACTGTTCCATTTAAGACTATAGAATTAGACTAATTTTCTCCTTTAACTGTTCCATTTAAGACTATAGAATTAGACTAGTTCTCTCCTTTAACTGTTCCATTTAAGACTATAGAATTAGACTAATTTTCTCCTTTAACTGTTCCATTTAAGACTATAGAATTAGACTAGTTCTCTCCTTTAACTGTTCCATTTTAGACTATAGAATTAGACTATAGAATTAGACTATAGAATTAGACTATAGAATTAGACTATACAATTAGACTATAGAATTAGACTATAGAATTAGACTATAGAATTAGATTAAATTTCTTCTTAGAATCTCCAATACCAACTTTTTTAGTAATTAAATAATTCTCCCCTCTCAAACGCAAATCTGATCATGATCCACAACTCGGCCGTTTGAGAATCTCCGCTAGAATTAATCAGAAGAAAAGTTTTAAATTTTGAACGTGGCCAAAACCAAGAATAAAGACTGCTACTGTTCATCCCGTTTTTTTTAATCGTGTGACTGAGTGGGGTGGTGCTGGTGGCTGGTGTACGTAAGTTGGTCGTGGAGAATTGTGGTGAATTCCCTGCCTTCACACACCCATGGCAGCCCTAGCGCCCCTGCCTTCACACACCCATGGCAGCCCTAGCGCCCCAGCCTTCACACACCCATGGCAGCCCTAGCGCCCCTGCCTTCACACACCCATGGCAGCCCTAGTGCTCCCAGACAAAATGTAAGTCATAAGCCCAATTTTTCCAACGGCCTAAAAAACCCGAATAGGGCGTGACTGTTGTGTTAGCATGTTTGGTACAACATGTCGACCAAACATGGATGATTTGTGATATCCTATTGATGAAACAGGAATCGTGGTCTTGGCGTTGTCAGGATGTCCTCTGTGTGGTTGACGTCTTTGGGTGGACTGAAAGCATGGGCACCAAACACATTGATAACCCAACTGATCCTGTCAATGGGGTCGCCTCCCTTGCGTAGACGCGTGTCGGGGTTGTTACATGTTGTTACATGTGACGTGTTGTAGCAGTTGTCAATCTGGTCAACAAAACTAAAGAAAATCCTGTCTCGAGCAGTCCTAATAGTCGGTCTAGAGAGCTAGGTTTGATTTGTCCTGTCTCGAGCAGTCCTAACAGTCGGTCTAGAGAGCTAGGTTTGATTTGTCCTGTCTCGAGCAGTCCTAATAGTCGGTCTAGAGAGCTAGGTTTGATTTGTCCTGTCTCGAGCAGTCCTAATTGTAGGTCTAGAGAGCTAGGTTTGATTTGTCCTGTCTCGAGCAGTCCTAATTGTCGGTCTAGAGATCTAGTTTTGATTTGTCCTGTCTCGAGCAGTCCTAATTGTCGGTCTAGAGAGCTAGTTTTGATTTGTCCTGTCTCGAGCAGTCCTAATTGTCGGTCTAGAGAGCTAGGTTTTGATTTGTCCTGTCTCGAGCAGTCCTAATTGTCGGTCTAGAGAGCTAGGTTTGATTTGTCCTGTCTCGAGCAGTCCTAATTGTCGGTCTAGAGAGCTAGGTTTGATTTGTCCTGTCTCGAGCAGTCCTAATTGTCGGTCTAGAGATCTAGTTTTGATTTGTCCTGTCTCGAGCAGTCCTAATTGTCGGTCTAGAGAGCTAGGTTTGATTTGTCCTGTCTCGAGCAGTCCTAATTGTCGGTCTAGAGATCTAGTTTTGATTTGTCCTGTCTCGAGCAGTCCTAATTGTCGGTCTAGAGAGCTAGGTTTGATTTGTCCTGTCTCGAGCAGTCCTAATAGTCGGTCTAGAGAGCTAGGTTTGATTTGTCCTGTCAGTGCGGTCACCTTATGGTCACCACAAATATAAAAAGATGATGGTCGGTATACATAGAGTACCATGTATAGAACAGGTTATGTACAGTCTCATTAACATTTATGTTAGGGCTGCCGAAGTTGACGATTAATTAATTGATTAATCGTTAAAATTGTAATCGATTAAAATTAATTTTATCGATTAAAATTTAAGAAAATATAACTAATTTTTTTCCCTCCAATTTATTAACGATTTAGATTTTTTGTTACTTACATATATTTCCCTCGTGTTTTTAATTTGGTGTTACGTCACAAAATTTGGTAGCCATGGAATTACCGCGGCTTAACCAATTTCGCGAAATTATGAATCGTGACTTAACGGGATATATATGCGTTATAAAAATATAATTAATCGAAATTAATCGATTATTCGATCTTTTAAAATTCCCGATTAATCGAACAATTTTTTTTAAAAATCAGTGCCAGCCCTAATTGATATACAACATATACTCGAAACTAAGTAAACAAATACTTTTATTTTTAAAGAAATCCCTTTGCCTTTGCTAAAAGAGATTCTTAAAAATTACCACTAGCTCGTTTCCAGTGAATCAATTTTGTTTGACGGAAATTTGAATAGTGATGTCATAAGTCAGTGATTAATATAGTAGAGAGGGGGTGGGAAAAGTGTGCCGATATGAAAGGAAATTCTTCTCTGACAACTTGAAGGGTACTTGATGGATTCGTACTTGAATACAAGGTTTTCCGAATAACTTTAGGAGTTGGGAATTTCACCGCTCACTTTTTGGTGGGGTGTGGGTGAGGGGTGGCGTGGTGTTGGTTTCGGATTGTAAATTTAGAACCAGGGATTTCCCGGGATGGGAAAATTTCCCGAGCAGGATTTATTTGATGAAAATCGTGTGAAATTCCAGGAGGGAAACTCTGTCCTTGACCTATAACAAGGCTTATTGTGAGACATCGCATTAGTTTTATTATTAGTATAGATTAGATTTTGATTTTTAAAATATTGATTATGAGTTAGATAGAGAAGTGCATTTGTTCGTGACCACTTTTTGAACATTATGATAATGTGATGAATGTATGATGTCCTTTATTTGAGATTCCACTGAATTTATCTCTTGTCTAGTTTGATAATAAAACTGAAACTAGAAGAAAGAGATCCCCAACTGTTAAATACTGAAATAATAAACAATATAATAGCCCCAGTTACTGGCTGGCTGGCTGGCTGGCTGGCTGGAACCGTAAGGCTAGGACGTCATTGTTTGAGCTTATATTTTAATACAAGGGGCCGTCCATAAAGTACGTCACGCTCCAGAGGGGGTGAGGGGGTGTAAGAAAGTGTGACAGTTTGTGACAGGGGGAGGGGGGTCTGGCCATGCTGTGACGTCACGGTGCTTTATATTAAATTTTAATTGTTTTATTAATAAAAAACAATATTTTTTTTCGCAAGTGTAACGTACTTTTTTTTGGGGGGGGGGTCCGAGATTTGTGACAGGGGGAGTGGGGGGTAAAAATGGTCAAAAATAGCGTGACGTACTTTATGGACGCCCCCCAAGGTGTGCTTCAGGCGGTGTGCAAAATATTATAAATTAAAGATTCTTTCCGTAAAAAAAAATTATTATATGACGTCATTGTTTTAGCTTATATTTTAATTTTGGAAAAGGGAACGATGTAAAAAGATGATTTGAGAATTTATAATTATAAAATACTTTGTGTACATTTCAGAAAGTTTAAAGTATTTATCAAACAAGGATAAGTTACTAGGGCTTTTTACCACCCCCCCCCACGTGGGCGCCGTAGGCGCCCTACAACTCCTAGTTTATCATAGAGTATAAATAGCACTTAACCCAACAACTTACACGTGATAATTGTTGTATCCAATGAAATTAAGCAGCTCAAAATAAATCAATGGCACGAATATTAAGTTAACCTCACCCCTATTCTTATAACCCATAAAAAAATAATTAAACAATATAATAGCCCAAGTCACAGGTTGGAAGGAAGGATCCGTAACGCTGTGACGTCATTTTTGAGCTTATATTTAAGTATATAAACAAGGCGCGCATCAGGAGGTGTGCAAAATTCGAAAAATTCTAAAAGGCTCTAAAAAAATATTATATGACGTCATAGTTTTAGCTTATATTTTGATTTTGGAAAAGAGAGCGATGTAAAAAGAGGATTTGAGGATTTATAATTATAATAAATTACTTTGCGTACATTTCAGGAAGTTTAATATTTCGTATTTATCAAACAAGGATAAGTTACTTGGGCTTTTTACCAAAAAAAAGTGGGCGCCGTAGGTGCCCTAAACCCCCTATTTATAAATAGTAATAAATGCAACATGAACCAAAACTAGCAGACTTGAAGCTCACTCATCTTGATTGTCTCAGCTAATCTTGATTACACAAAAGAAGCCGCTATGAAAGAAGATTATTGAAATTTACTATGTCGTCAGAAAGGTGTTACATATGTATAAATCCATGATGAAAGATGTTCATATTTAAAGATATTCAAGCTGAAAGAGATTCAATATAAAAGTAGCTCATGAAAACATATTTTAATTAGATTGATGTTCAAGTTGAAAGATGTTAAGTTTGAAAGATGTTCTATTCAAGAGATGTTCACTTTGAAATATGTTCATTTTGATTTATTTTTTTGGTAGTTTTTCGAGGGAAGGACAGAAAATTTCGCAGCATCAGTCGTTGAGATTTGATACTTCTATAATGTTCAAATAACTTAACGACAGGAACAGTAACTGTGTCACTAGGTGCCGACTTGTTTTTCTATATCTCTTTAACAGATATGTCCCCTTCACAAGCTAGACAGAAGAATAAACAAAGGTTAAAAAAAAAGATTTTAAAAAACACGTTTTTATAAGTGGACTAAAAAGAAGAAAATAATTTAAAACTTATAAGTTCAAGCACTTTGATTTAATATGACTAAAAACGTGGGGCGGGTGTTTTGTATAAAAGTTAAAGATTTATAATTTAGAAGGCAAAAGAGAGATCTATAAGTGAGAGAATGAGTGAACTGCATATGTAAAAACCTCATAAGCACCCGGTCCATCAGAAGTGGTTTCATTTTACGTTGGAAAATTTGAAATTTTGCGGACAGACAAGAACGAATGCAAGTTAATAAAAACGTGTTAAAAATAGACACAATCTCACCCCCCCACACACAACCCCACACAAAACATAACGTATCAACAAAATGTCAAATCAGTTAATTCATTTTTTTCCGGAAAAAAAAAGAAGAAAAAAAAACAACTACTGTACTTTAATAACTTTTTAAAAAAAATTTAACAATAATTTTTAAATAATTTTTTTAAAAAACAACCTTGCTGCAAAGAATATCCTCCATTGCCAACAACTGCCCATAATAACCTGGACACCTGGGGGAACCATTTCGACAACAGTTATTCCCCGCTGACAAATGTGCTTACACCTTCAAGAGGCCCTTCAAAAGTGAAGTGAGTTGCGAGGGTGGGGGGGGGGAGGTGAGGTCAGGACTTCAACAGTACAGAACTGAGTGTAAACTCGACAAGTCAAGAATGTACATCTATTATTAGTTGACGTTCGGGAAACAAATTGATCCTCTGTTTCAATTAAACCAGTGCTGCCAGTGACTATTTTGGAAAAACCTAGCCAACATGTCAAAAAAAACCTAGATCCGAAAGAAAAAACCTAGACACGCTAAAAATAAACAAATATGACGTCACAAAGCTTTCAAAAAAAAACCGCATTTCCTACTTCTTAGAATCTAGTCTAGTATGTTTCTAATCAATTTTATTTTATTTAAGTAGGTATTTACTGTAAGACTGCATTCTAATATCGTAACTCGCGTGGAACCATTTAAAACGGAATTAAATAAATTTATTGTAAGTATTCAAATATTTAAGTAGATCTTTTATTTAAAGTTGTGCATTTTTTATGTTACGTCACATTTCTTTAGCACCTCCCTCTCCTTGTCACACATCTCACTAAAGTGTGACCCCCCTCCCCCCTCCTTTTTAGATGCGTGTCGTCATTTATGGTATTAGTATGTTGTACATAATTATTTGTAAAACATACTTACATCTGAATTTATTCATCACCCTTATAAATCTTATTGGCAATCTTATCAGCATTCTTGGCATCATTATTTCTTATTTTATCTGTTAGAGTTGCTCCTTTTATAAAGAATATTATTGAGTCTTACTTTTATCCATTGTTTTTGTCTAGTCTTGGATTTTTATTTGAGTTTTAAATGTTGAAAGAGTTTAAGTTTTTCTTGTTTGATCAGGTCACCCATTCCACGCCAGACAACCCATTCCACGCCATACAACCCATTCCACGCCAGACAACCCATTCCACGCCAGACAACCCATTCCACGCCAGACAACCCATTCCACGCCAGACAACCCATTCCACGCCAGACAACCCATTCCACGCCAGACAACCCATTCCACGCCAGACAACCCATTCCACGCCAGACAACCCATTCCACGCCAGACAACCCATTCCACGCCAGACAACCCATTCCACGCCAGACAACCCATTCCACGCCAGACAACCCATTCCACGCCAGACAACCCATTCCACGCCAGACAACCCATTCCACGCCAGACAACCCATTCCACGCCAGACAACCCATTCCACGCCAGACAACCCATTCCACGCCAGACAACCCATTCCACGCCAGACAACCCATTCCACGCCAGACAACCCATTCCACGCCAGACAACCCATTCCACGCCAGACACCCATTCCACGCAGACAACCCATTCCACGCCAGACAACCCATTCCACGCCAGACAACCCATTCCACGCCAGACAACCCATTCCACGCCAGACAACCCATTCCACGCCAGACAACCCATTCCACGCCAGACAACCCATTCCACGCCAGACAACCCATTCCACGCCAGACAACCCATTCCACTTCCGAATCCCGACGGAAAGAACGAGAATTTTTATGTATTTGCTGTTGCATACGGAATAGGAAAAGGTTTTTTATAACTATGTCTATTTGAGGGTTGTATTAGATTATCTTTGGTTTATACCATGAATACTTGAGAGAATATTCTCTCAACGCAGACAGAAGAAAATGGTAGAGCTGTTAAGTTTGTCGTGAGGTCTAATAAAATTGAATATTTTGGCTCATTCAAGCTGTTTTACCTTGTACCAGATTTCTTTAGACAGATGGCACCGCAGCAGCGCGATCTTTCGAATTCAGTGGGGTAGAGCTATATATATCATAATATAACATTACAGAGCGGGGGAAAAAACTGTTGTCACCTAATGCTTAATTTTATTTTTGAAAATCGAATTTATTTAGGATTATAATTGCACATAGTTATGAACTTTTGTACTTAAATATCGTTTATTTACTTTTTTAAAGAAAAACCCAGATTATGGCTATTATGGACAGAAAAAACCTAGACAAGGTCGAAAAAACCTAGATCTAGGTTGATAAACCTAGTGCTGGTCGCACTGCCTAGATCTAGGTTGAAAAACCTAGCGCTGGCAGCATTTCCTAGTACCTTGGTACTGTTTATTGTAGGCCATTGGTAGGCCTGTCAAAAATTGTTTGTCGCATTAAAAGTTACAATATATTTTGCCGCATGCAAGTTTTCTCAATGTATAAACAATTTATATCGTTAGAAAAAAGTGTTTTTCGTTTCTTTTCAATATGATTTATTATATTTGTCACTCTTTAATATTTTGGCTTGAATTTTAAAATTTCTGATTAGTTTGTTATATACTCAATAAAGAGTCAAGACAGTTAGATTTTAAAAGGAATAAGTTTTAAACTAAAAATACAATTTAATAAAAATGCAGGACTAATTACAAACCATAGATAAGCGTAGGACGCAATAATCTTCTGTATAGAAGGAGCGTCTGTAAACAGATAAGATAAAATAATTGAAAAAATCTAGTTAACTTTCTTTGAGCGATTAATTGTTAACTTCCTGAGAGAGTTGTTAACTTGCTGAGATAGTTGTTAACTTGTTGAGATAGTTGTTAACTTGTTGAGATAGTTGTTAACTTGATGAGATAGTTGTTAACTTGATGAGATAGTTGTTAACTTGCTGAGATAGTTGTTAACTTGTTGAGATAGTTGTTAACTTGATGAGATAGTTGTTAACTTGCTGAGATAGTTGTTAACTTGCTGAGATAGTTGTTAACTTGCTGAGATAGTTGTTAACTTGCTGAGACAGTTGTTAACTTGCTGAGATAGCTGTTAACTTGCTGAGATATTTGTTAACTTGCTGAGATAGTTGATAACTTGCTGAGATATTGTTAAATTGCTGAGATAGTTGTTAACTTGATGAGATGGTTGTTAACTTGCTGAGATGTTTGTTAATACAACAGATTTTTCTACACCGCCCCCACCCACACAATAAATATTTGTAATTAAAACGAAGTAAAGGTGGGGAACATTTTTACCATTGCATGTCCTATTTATGTAAGCAGTAATAAAAGAGGCCGCGTAAGATGAAATACCTATAAATACACATTTATAAAAAAATACAAGATACTTTTTTTTAAAGGAAACAACAAATTTATTTAGGCCGCAGGCAAACCCAAATGACACAAAACATATTCCAAATTTACACCCAAAAGATTACCAATTAATATGCGTTTCTTATTTTATTTATAAATATTCTTGGGATTGTAGGGCGCCTACGGTGCCCACTTTTTTCAATTTGATAAACACGAAATATTAAACTTCCCGAAATGTACACAAAGTATTTTATAATAGGGGTTGTAGAGTGCCTACGGCGCCCACTTTTTTCAAAAGCCCAAGTAACTTATTTTTGTTTGATAAATTCGAAATATTACACTTTTTGAAATGTACACAAAGTATTTTATAATTGTTTGGGTAATTGACGTCATATTATATTTTACGGCGAGAAACACCACACGCTCTGTTAAAAATCTCGAAACCAAAATGTTTATGATGTTTACGTCTATATTTTCAATCTTTAAAAAAAAGTACTTCTGTTTTATAACTGCTTGGTCTGTTTGCACTATGTCCCTCGGCGTTATAGAGACAGGGACTTGGGTTGTTATATTGTTTAAAATATATATTTATATACTGTATAGGCTATATCTGATTTTTTTAGAAACAAAGAAATTGTATACATTAGTATGTAAACATATTTATACCAGGGCTGCGGAAATTAACGATTAATTTCTCGATTAGTCGTTAAAAATTGTAGCGATTAATTTTTTTTAACGATTAAACCACTTATAAATGTACTGGAAGTCAAAAACTAAAATATTTCGGCCGATAAATATAAACTAATTTCCGGACGATTACACAAAAATTTTGGTTTTAAACTATTGACTGACGTGAATGTTCAAAATTTTGATAAAGGTTATTGTGTCCATTGAGAGAAATCGTTTGCCTACCATGCAATGTTCCCTCTAAGTCTATAATAAGCTTCGTTGGTCCGTTTGTAAAGTTTAAAAAAAAACAAAAAAACTCTTTTGTAAAATTGTCATATGAACGATTGTTCATCTCGGCTGGTTATATTGTCAATAAGACCCGCTCATCACTTGAACCAAATAATGTCAATACACTTGTCTGTTTGCGTTGTTGGTTAAAAGATGTTATATAGAGAAGACATTCCGGTGTTATTTCGATATGTATTTTTAATAAATGTTACCCATGACACCATAAATTTCAATTTTTGGCTTTAATCGAAATTTACGGTCGAAAAAAATAGATCTAGATGTAAAAACTAGAGTTGGCAGCACTGCATGACACACGGGTGATATTTTCTCACCAGTCTTCGGTGTGTTTATGATAGGCCATTGGTAGACCTGACTAAAATTACCATGAAATATGGAACGCGATAGTGACTACGGTGTATTAAACGCTTAACAAGCTTCGAGCATAGTGAGATTAGCCAAATACTTTGTGACCACCAACAACACGGTATGAGATTAGCCCAGTACCTTGTAACACCGACAACATGACCTCTGTATAGGACAATGACCCCGGAATGAGCGCCATTTCTCCAGCACATAGTTGAACTCACACATACTTGCACTCACGTGACACACGTTGGCATCGACGTCACACTAACTCAACAGATGCAATCTGGCTGTGTGACAAGAAAACTGTGATACCAGTCCTACATACCATTCTGCCTTCTGTTTACTCAAAATTCAGGGGCTGATTCTGTGAGGGGGTGGGAGGGGGGAGACCTTGTGAAATTCAGGTTGAATAAGTCATGTAAAACCCTTGGGTTGAATCATCTGATTGTTATGGTTTTAACACATATTTTAATTTTTGCCGATGACGATTGCTTGGATTTTATACAACAGTGTATAGATGGCTGGATAAGTAACGCATCTATTTCAGCTGCTTCACAAAACTGTTTCTGTAATGGTATTGATTGGGGAAGTTATACTGTAAGAGAAAGATACCCCGCCCCCTAATGCCGCAGAGCTGCCGCCCTAGGTGGCGTAAGAAGAGGGGCATAAAGGGGGAGGTTTTTTTTCTTTCTTGTAACTGATGATATTATTACCGAGGTTACTACTGATATTACTACCGATGTTACTACTGATATTACTACCGAGGTTACTACTGATATTACTACCGAGGTTACTACTGATATTACTACCGATGTTACTACTGATATTACTACCGAGGTTACTACTGATATTACTACCGATGTTACTACTGATATTACTACCGAGGTTACTACTGATATTACTACCGATGTTACTACTGATATTACTACCGAGGTTACTACTGATATTACTACCGATGTTACTACTGATATTACTACCGAGGTTACTACTGATATTACTACCGATGTTACTACTGATATTACTACCGAGTTACTACTGATATTACTACCGATGTTACTACTGATATTACTACCGATGTTACTACTGATATTACTACCGAGGTTACTACTGATATTACTACCGATGTTACTACTGATATTACTACCGATGTTACTACTGATATTACTACCGAGGTTACTACTGATATTACTACCGAGGTTACTACTGATATTACTACCGAGGTTACTACTGATATTACTACCGATGTTACTACTGATATTACTACCGAGGTTACTACTGATATTACTACCGAGGTTACTACTGATATTACTACCGAGGTTACTACTGATATTACTACCGAGGTTACTACTGATATTACTACCGATGTTACTACTGATATTACTACCGAGGTTACTACTGATATTACTACCGAGGTTACTACTGATATTACTACCGAGGTTACTACTGATATTACTACCGAGGTTACTACTGATATTACTACCGAGGTTACTACTGATATTACTACCGATGTTACTACTGATATTACTACCGAGGTTACTACTGATATTACTACCGATGTTACTACTGATATTACTACCGAGGTTACTACTGATATTACTACCGAGGTTACTACTGATATTACTACCGATGTTACTACTGATATTACTACCGAGGTTACTACTGATATTACTACCGAGGTTACTACTGATATTACTACCGATGTTACTACTGATATTACTACCGAGGTTACTACTGATATTACTACCGAGGTTACTACTGATATTACTACCCGAGGTTACTACTGATATTACTACCCGAGGTTACTACTGATATTACTACCGAGGTTACTACTGATATTACTACCGAGGTTACTACTGATATTACTACCGAGGTTACTACTGATATTACTACCGAGGTTACTACTGATATTACTACCGAGGTTACTACTGATATTACTACCGAGGTTACTACTGATATTACTACCGAGGTTACTACTGATATTTACTACCGAGGTTACTACTGATATTACTACCGAGGTTACTACTGATATTACTACCGAGGTTACTACTGATATTACTACCGATGTTACTACTGATATTACTACCGAGGTTACTACTGATATTACTACCGAGGTTACTACTGATATTACTACCGAGGTTACTACTGATATTACTACCGATGTTACTACTGATATTACTACCGATGTTACTACTGATATTACTACCGAGGTTACTACTGATATTACTACCGAGGTTACTACTGATATTACTACCGAGGTTACTACTGATATTACTACCGAGGTTACTACTGATATTACTACCGAGGTTACTACTGATATTACTACCGAGGTTACTACTGATATTACTACCGATGTTACTACTGATATTACTACCGAGGTTACTACTGATATTACTACCGAGGTTACTACTGATATTACTACCCGAGGTTACTACTGATATTACTACCGAGGTTACTACTGATATTACTACCGAGGTTACTACTGATATTACTACCGAGGTTACTACTGATATTACTACCGATGTTACTACTGATATTACTACCGAGGTTACTACTGATATTACTACCGAGGTTACTACTGATATTACTACCCGAGGTTACTACTGATATTACTACCGAGGTTACTACTGATATTACTACCCGAGGTTACTACTGATATTACTACCGAGGTTACTACTGATATTACTACCGATGTTACTACTGATATTACTACCGAGGTTACTACTGATATTACTACCGATGTTACTACTGATATTACTACCGAGGTTACTACTGATATTACTACCGAGGTTACTACTGATATTACTACCGATGTTACTACTGATATTACTACCGAGGTTACTACTGATATTACTACCGAGGTTACTACTGATATTACTACCGAGGTTACTACTGATATTACTACCGAGGTTACTACTGATATTACTACCGATGTTACTACTGATATTACTACCGAGGTTACTACTGATATTACTACCGATGTTACTACTGATATTACTACCGAGGTTACTACTGATATTACTACCGAGGTTACTACTGATATTACTACCGAGGTTACTACTGATATTACTACCGAGGTTACTACTGATATTACTACCCAGGTTACTACTGATATTACTACCGAGGTCCGAGGTTACTACTGATATTACTACCGAGGTTACTACTGATATTACTACCGATGTTACTACTGATATTGATGTTATTTACTATTATTTTTGGGTGGGTGGGGGTCGAACAAATTTTTGGCCTGCCCCGGGTAGCGCAAATCCTGGTTTCACCCGACACAGGGCCCCCCGTCCCCAAACCACCACTACACTCTTAAGTCGGCCGATACTGTACCGTCATTTTCAGACAAGAGTTACCGGTCATGGTGCCAATACTGTACCGTTATTTTCAGATAAGAGTTACCGGTCGTGGTGTCAACACTGTACCGTCATTTTCAGATAAGAGTTACCGGTCGTGGTGCCAACACTGTACCGTCATTTTCAGATAAGAGTTACCGGTCGTGGTGCCAATATTGTACCGTCATTTTCAGATAAGAGTTACCGTTCGTGGTGTCAATACTGTACCGTCATTTTCAGATAAGAGTTACCGGTCGTGGGTGTCAATACTGTACCGTCATTTTCAGATAAGAGTTACCGGTCGTGGTGCCAATACTGTACCGTCATTTTCAGATAAGAGTTACCGGTCGTGGTGCCAATACTGTACCGTCATTTTCAGATAAGAGTTACCGGTCGTGGTGTCAATACTGTACCGTCATTTTCAGATAAGAGTTACCGGTCGTGGTGTCAATACTGTACCGTCATTTTCAGATAAGAGTTACCGGTCGTGGTGTCAATACTGTACGTCATTTTCATGTACCCGTCGTCATACTGTCATTTTCAGATAAGAGTTACCGGTCGTGGTGCCGATCTAAAAACAGTTTTCTTAGCGTTGTCCTTTACTGCTTTAACTAATCAGTATGTATGAACGAAATGCTCGTCATAAGTCAAAACTTAAGAACAATAGTTCTAAAAGATTAATGGCTCTATAAGACCAATAGTTCTAAAAGATTAATGGCTCTATAAGACCAATAGTTCTAAAAGATTAATGGCTCTATAAGAACAATAGTTCTTTAAGACCAATAGTTCTAAAAGATTAATGGCTCTATAAGACCAATAGTTCTAAAAGATTAATGGCTCTATAAGAACAATAGTTCTTTAAGACCAATAGTTCTAAAAGATTAATGGCTCTATAAGAACAATAGTTCTAAAAGATTAATGGCTCTATAGCAATAATAGTTCTAAAAGATTTATGGCTCTATAATAACAATAGTTCTAAAAGATTAATGGCTCTATAATAACTATAGTTCTTTAAGACCAATAGTTCTAAAAGATTAATGGGTCTATAAGACCAATATTTCTAAAAGATTAATGGCTCTATAAGACCAATAGTTCTAAAAGATTAATGGCTCTATAATAACAATAGTTCTTTAAGACCAATAGTTCTATAAGATTAATGGCTCTATAATAACAATAGTTCTTTAAGACCAATAGTTCTATAAGATCAATAGTTCTATAAGACCAATAGTTCTAAAAGATTAATAGCTCTATAAGACCAATAGTTTCTATAAGACTAATAGTTCTATAAGAACAAAGATTAATTGCTCTATAAGACCAATAGTTCTATAAGACTAATAGTTCTATAAGACCAATAGTTCTATAAGACTAATGGCTCTATAAGAACAATAGTTCTATAAAGACTTAATAGCTCTACATAAGACCAATAGTTATATAAGACCAATAGTTCTATAGACCAATAGTTCTATAATACTTCTATAAGACCTATAGTTCTATAAGACACTTTAATAGTTCTATAAGACCAATAGTTCTATAAGACCAATAGTTCTATAAGACCAATAGTTCTATAAGACCAATAGTTCTATAAGACCAATAGTTCTATAAGACCAATAGTTCTATAAGACCAATAGTTCTATAAGACCAATAGTTATATAAGACCTATAGTTCTATAAGACCAATAGTTCTATAAGACCTATAGTTCTATAAGACCAATAGTTCTATAATACTTCTATTAGACCTATAGTTCTATAAGACCAATAGTTCTATAAGACCAATAGTTCTATAAGACCAATAGTTCTATAAGACCAATAGTTCTATAAGACCAATAGTTCTATAAGACCAATAGTTCTATAAGACCAATAGTTCTATAAGACCATAGTTCTATAAGACCTATAGTTCTATAAGACCAATAGTTCTATAAGACCAATAGTTCTATAAGACATATAGTTCTATAAGACTACTATAAGCTCTATAAGACCAAAAGTTCTATAAGACCAAAAGTTCTATAAGACCAATAGTTCTATAACAAATACTATAAGCTCTACTGTGGGGACGAGACCCTGGCAAAGGTAAGAACCTGGTTAATTGACCAGCGCGGGTTCGAACTAGAACATTGATGTAGCGCACCGTTGGACCTATCGTAAGTTTTTACCTGCTGCATCCAACAGACAGGTCCCAGCAGACATGCCCCTGTGATATAATTTGGGCATTCGGCGTAATATTTAGCAGGCTGCACTTTGGAACAAACCTGGCCTATTTATAGACGTAACTTGCCAGGTAAGATTCTCAGGCCAAATGTTATTGTTGTTGTTATTGTTCCCCCCTGGCCGATGACGTCATTTGGAGGATCAGTTGCACTCTCGTAACAAGATCAGCTCCCTAGAGCAGATGAAGTCTAGCTCTGCTGATCTCTCGTCCTTTTCTCCTCCCCCTCTCTTACCTCTTCTATTTCTCAACTCTTTCGCCCAAGGATTCTTGTGACACTCAAACCCCCCCCCCAACCCACTTTTCTCTCGTCCTTTTCTCCCCTCGTTCCCTAAATTTGCTTCGCATTCTACCATTTCTCCCTTATCCTTAATGTCTCCCAAATACCTGAAATATCTTTCTATCCCCTCCGTAGTTCTCTTCCTCCCCAATTTCCCATTTGTTTTCCACCTTCCTCTACCCATCTCTTTCCCATCTACCCTTCTTACAATCTCCCTCTATTCACACATTTCTTTCACTGTCTTTGCCCCTCTTTTTCTCCTAGGCCTAGGCTACTCTTAATCTCCCTTCACTTAGTGCATCTCTCTCTCTCTCTCTCTCCCTCTTCCTTTCTGTTTCTCCATTTTCTTCCTTACTGTCTCGTTCCATCTCTCCAGGTCTCCATTACTTTATTTATACCCTTTTCCCCAACTTTGTGAATACTTTCATTGGTGTTTCATTGATGTTTCATTGATGTTTGTAATATTCTCCGTCTCATTTTTACAAATATTTATTCGGTCATTTTCGCTCTCAGATCTGTTACCAATGGTTACATCCCGTCTCCCCGCCCTCAGTATCTCTACAGCAACTCTTTAAGCCAGGTATCTTCTTGGCTGGCCTCTCAAAGGCGGGAAAAATAACGAAAAATAAAATAGATAACAAAATAAAAACAACAACAAAACAAATCGCGCTGCCAACTAGTTAATTATCATCCAGTCTTTTATCGTACCATCCCAAACAGCGTTTAATTAGGGATTCGCTGCACCACCAAAGGGACATTAACGGGGGGGGGGCAGAGCCGTCTTTACACCATTTTTGGCCCCCGGGAAAAGAAATAGTGTTAGGCCCCTCCCCCGCAGGAATAAAAAAATAAATATACATAATATATATAAATAAACATATTCAAATGGGGCCCCTATGCTCGTGGGCCCCCTGGCAAATGCCCAACGGGCCTATGCGTTAAGACGGCCCTGGGGGGGGGGATGTAACACTTACATGATTTAATAATTAAGTCTCTTCTTCCATGGAAAAATAAAAACATAATAAATTATAAACTCACCCTACTCCACTCACCCCCACTCAACACACAGACACAGACAAACACACACACACACACATATATATATATATATATACACACACACACACTCACACACACACACACACACACACACACATAAAATCAATTAATTAATAACACAATTAATTTATTACAAATTTATTTCAGATAAAATAACGTTGAGAAATGGGGTAAGGTGGAGGTTTCGGAGTGAGGGATTCGATTTACAATTTAAATAACATTTTTTCATATCAATAAGCGAAATTTCAGACGTGACGACATAATAAGACTTCTGTAATTGTCACCTGCACCCTGCGCCGGCACATATCTGTGCAATAAGTAAATGATGTAAACCAAATATCGTAACTTTCAACTCTAGGCCATCTAATAAATGACTTAGTTGTAACAAGTGTTCAACTCTGGATAGGCCGTTGTTCAACTCTGGATAGGCCGTTGTTCAACTGTGGATAGGCCGTTGTTCAACTCTGGATATATAGGCCGTCGTTCAACTCTGGATAGACCGTTGTTCAACTGTGGATAGGCCGTTGTTCAACTGTGGATAGGCCGTTGTTCAACTGTGGATAGGCCGTTGTTCAACTCTGGATAGGCTGTTTTTCAACTCTGGATAGGCCGTTGTTCAACTCTGGATAGGCCGTCGTTCAACTCTGGATAGGCCGTCGTTCAACTCTGGATAGGCCGTTGTTAAACTCTGGATAGGTCGTTGTTCAACTCTGGATAGGCCGTTGTTCAACTCTGGATAGGCCGTTGTTCAACTCTGGATAGGCCGTTGCTCAACTCTGGATAGGCCGTTGTTCGGTTTCACATCCTACAAGTCACATTGTATTTCAAAACATTTAAGTAGAAATCTTTTTTTTTCTATTATATATGTGATTTGTAAATTTTTATATACTTTTTAATGTATAACCGATTCTAGATCCATCGTAACAGACTTGTCTCACCTGGGTAAATGCAACTTTCCTGGTTTCCACTTTGTCTTTGGCTTATAAAAAGAAGAAAGAAAAAAAACTCGGATCAACAACGTGAAGCTTGTGGTTCCAAGTCTAAAACGCGAGGACCCCCGGCAAACTGGCTTACACTTATTGTCATTCTCACAATTTACCTGTAATTGAATCTCACTCATGTCAACGCCCCTGACATACATGCTACCGCCCCTGGCATACATGCTACCGCCCCTGACATACATGCTACCGCCCCTGACATACATGCTACCGCCCCTGACATACATGCTACCGCCCCTGACATACATGCTACCGCCCCTGACATACATGCTACCGCCCCTGACATACATGCTACCGCCCCTGACATACATGCTACCGCCCCTGTTCATTGTTATAAAAATCAGTACCGCCCAATACTTATGTCAACGCCTCTGTTGATATTTCAGGTGGCTATCCTCACCAGGTTTCAGGAGCAGTACTGCGGCGGCACCCTGATCGCCCCTAGGTGGGTGCTTACAGCCGCCCATTGTGTTCAGAAGAATAACAGAAGAAGGAAACTAATAGTCCGTGTAGGAGAGCATGACATTCAGGTAAGCTCAACTGAAACTCGTACTCGTAGTAGACAACTACAACAACAACAACAACAACAACAACAAAATAATAAAAAAATAAATAAATATATATAAAATCCCCCATAAATTTCAGGATAAACCATGAATAAACAGTTAAAAACAGTTAATTTATTTAAAAATAAATCAAATAAATTATTTTGTAAATAAAAAACAGCTGTAGTTTCAACGTTGCGAGTTAATGAGTTAGGGTTATGGTTGGGGTGGGGGGGGGGTGGGGGTCGATTTCACTTTCAATTTTGTATAATGTTTGGACAAAAGTTGACGAGAAAATAGTTGATTTTAAAAGCCTTCTTTCGACCCGCACGGACCCTGACGTGACTTGTTCGATTAGTGACACATTTGTCACGTGATTTGGCCACCCAAAGGGAGAGGAACATCTGACCACAGCTGGGCGGGGTCCTTGTGACTGTCGGAGAGGGGGTGGGGGAGGAGCGATCATACAATAGTTGCTGCATTTAAGTGGATTAAATAAAGGGAAATAATATTGGTACTTGTTTTGTAGGAGATAAACGAATGACGGTTGTAAATGCCGAAAGGTAAAAAAGGACACGGTTCAAAGTAGTGAAAAGAAGAAAATAAATATAGATTTCTAAAAAATTCATACGGTAAATTAAACTTGTGCAAAAAATACTTTAAGAAGTAATCAAAAGTGTTCTTCTGATCAGCATATCTTTAATATCTTCTTTTATTAACGTTTTTTTTTAATTAAAAAAAAATATTTATTTTCTTTGTCATTGCAAAACATCTTTTCTCTCTCTCTTTCCCTTTCTCTCTTTCCCAATCTATCTCTCCCTCGTTCTTTTACCTGAGGGAAAATACCAAGTATTTAATAAGCTACATTATTATTCTTACGTTGCCTCCCTTGAAAAAATAAATTTCCCCATTTTAATTCTTTAATCACTCATTGGAGTAACTTTATTTTTTAAACTGGTGAAACTGATGTTAAACTGATATTCAAATGTTTGATTCTCTGGGTCAAGAAACATAATTTCTTTTGGATAAAATTCAGGCAGAGGTGAATGATCTAGAATGGTAATTCCTGACTGTGTTTCATGTATATTATACATACACACATTAATGTTCATGTATATTATACATACACACATTAATGTTCATGTATATTATACATACACACATTAATGTTCATGTATATTATACATACACACATTAATGTTCATGTATATTATACATACACACATTAATGTTCCCTCTAAGGTTCGTTGGTCCGTGTGCAAAAGTAAAAAAAAACTTGTGTGCAAAGTTGCACAGCATCCATTTTTTGTGCAATATTTTTACAAAATTTGCTGCGCGGTAATTCTAAACTGCTGTGCAGCGTCTGTCAGATATCTGCTCTGCCGCGCAGCTTAAAGGGAACTTTGGCACGCACAATGCCTGCTGGTATTTATAAATGACTAAAAAAAATTTTATAATGTATGCTTGAATAAGAAATTCATATCATTTATACCAATATTTCCTGTAACTAATGTGTTTTTTCCTTTGGTCAGCATTTTGATGCAACTCAAGAGGACATTCGCACTGAAGGAGAGTTCCCCCATCCAGAATTTGACTACCAAACCATCACCAATGACATTGCGTTAATCAGACTCAAGCACCCGCCATCAGCGTTCACCCATCCTGGCTACGCCTGCCTCCCCAGGCCAGAGTTTAAGCCACATCGCAACCAGCTCTGCACCATCGTGGGCTGGGGCAAGCTCAAGAACACGCACATCTACGGCTCAGACTCTCTTCAAGAGGCCACGGTCCCCGTCGTGGGCCACCAGAAATGCCGGCGCGTGTTTGACTACAACATTACCTCTGCACAAGTCTGTGCTGGCTACAAAAAAGGCGGGACAGATTCTTGTGCTGGAGACAGTGGTGGGCCACTTCTCTGCACAGACCCACAGGAAGTCAAAGAGAAATATTTTAAATATTACTTGTACGGCGTGACAAGCTATGGGGAAGGCTGTGGCAGGAAGGGGAAGTACGGTATTTACACGAAAGTTTCCAGTTATTTGGATTGGATTTACCAGACCATTAAAGACAATAGATGAGACGCACAAAAGATGTTGGCAGACGGGTAAGAATGTGTTTGGTACACTTCTACATTTTTCATATCGCCCTGTTGAATGGGACATCAGATATTATTACATTTCCAAAAATGCGGAATTTAAAAAATATATAAAATTCCAAGATGATTTAGGCAAAAAGCAAGAATTTGGATCAAGGACCAGAAATGAGCCAGAATAATGGCTTTGAGGGAAGGGAACTGGATTATCTGTGCCACAAGGAATGAACAGCAGATATTCCATTTGTCTGATGACTCATCAAGGAATAGCACTCAATGAATAACATGAGCTCCACAGTCACGAAGCCTGTTGAGATTTAGCTGCACTTCAAAATTATTTCTTTCATTTGATTCACGCCAAGTTTTAAAGTTGGGAAATTAAGGGCCATCCAAATATTGTTTTGTGAATGTAAAACAATAAATTTAATTTGTGGCCTATACTTCTTTTTTGGACTGTTTTATTGCTGAATTAGTGCTTTGCCATTGCCATATGAAATCCAGAGTACTTAGGGAAGGGTTGCTGAAATATATGATTTCTTATAAGCTCAGTACATTTAGTATACTGACCATAAGAGGTATTCAGTTTTGTTACAAAAGATAATCTGAAACCAATGACATTAATGAGCTGAAGCATCCTGTTGACCATAATAAAACAATACTGTGATGGATTTAAATATACTGGTCACCTTCATGACACATTTATTCCAATTTGAAAAGAAATTGTACTTAGTTTGTCCAAAACTTTAAAATCATTAACTAATAGAACATTACAATTAAGGGTAATTATTATTGTTATTGTTTTTTTTAAATTGTTTTTGAAACAATTTCTTTTTCCAATGTTATGTTTTCATTAACAATTACATTTGTCCACAAAGAACATATCATTTTCATTATTAACACTACACACTCCCCAAATTTAATTCTAATTTTTTTTTAAAGTCTGACCTGTAGCCTTGTTTGTCACTCAGCCATGCCAATATCAAAGTTTCCAAGTACGGGTTTATTACTGTATAGGTCATGTGAATATTATTTACATGAAATATGTGTTTTCACAATTTTATTTGTCTTGTATTTGTTTTGTAAGTATGTGTAGGGTTTATATAAGTAACACAGCATTAATTTATATGAAGAGACAATATTAATGGGGAGGACCACAAAATAAGCCACACTGTGAAACAGAAGGTCTCTAAACCAAAATGTGAAAGCTTTTGTCATGGGTAAAGATCACACATTTTTTAAAAAATTAACAAAAACAGCATACACATTAAATTGACATAAATTTTGGAGTTTTTGTTGTAATAGATGTGTTTTACTGATTTCTCTTTTATAAATTACATAAAATATTCAAAGTTTACAGATTAAATGTGTCCTAAATTTTACACAAAATTTGTACAAATGAGTGATAAACTTTGGTCAGGTGCGGAATATGACAGGGGGGTTTAGAAGTAGAAATTAAAATTGATCTATAAAATAGAGTGATGATCATTATGGACGGCCCATATTGTTATCACATAAAATCATTATATTTTCAAAAGTAAACTTCCAAAATGCTTCTGCCCTAAAATTAAAATGGTAGCCAACTTTATTATATTTTCTTTTCCAAAGTTATTTAACTCATTTTTGATTCAAGTATATTTTATAAAAAAAATGTTATCTTATTGATAGCATTGCCATTGTATTTCATAATGCTTTAATTTATGAATTATTTGCTATCTTACATATTTTATAAATTAATCTAAACAAATAATTAAAAATTGAGTAAATAAACAATGACAACATTCAGTTTATTATGTAACTTTAAAAAAGATTGAGAAACTACTGGATCCTCTCATTTCTTTTATTGTTTTTTTATATCTAATATATATTATAAATAAAACTATAATCAATAATTTCATTGTAATAATTACATCTCTAATTTAGTCTAAGAAATAATAATGAAGTAAAGAATTTCCACAGTATTATGAAAAAATTGAATTTTTTGGTGAAAGTTGTATGGCTTTTGCTCATTTCAGTTTATTGGTCCATTTTGCTAATGCATCAAATCTCACTACTTTTATGATCTTACACATTCTTCAGATATATTTACAAAGCATTTGAACTGAAATCTAATATGTATTTCTAGATTAAATTTTAAATTTGTAATGTACCCCTAGATGAAACACAAAGTAATGCAAAATGTTTTCAGTTAAAAAGGGGAGGGAAACTGGAAGAGTTTAAAATTCAATGCTCACTCCCACCCTATATCCCATGTTAATTCATTTTATGTAAAATATTTTTAATATTGTATTTATACTAATTTTTATGCTCATTTATGAATATTTGTGACTAAAAAGTAGACAAAAAAAGGTAAAATTAAAATTTGTAACTAATATTGAAAGTAGAATAATTCACTCCATATTCTCTTTTTCATAGTCAACAATTTAGTAAAAGTTGCAAACATTATTTTTAAAATGCAACAGGTTAAAAAATAACACTAGTATTCCCTATATTCTTAGTTTAAAATTTGGTTTAATTAATGACATTGTTTTTTCAATTTTGCAGTCAAATGCTTAACTATTTTACAAGACACTGTGTTTAATGTTTTCTCCCCGGTCCTCAGTTTTTTTTACCATAAATAGGCCCATTTGTTTATTCTACTGCATATAAGTTTTCCATTCCTTTTTGGGGCACTCTGCATATACATATACATAATATAAATATTTTCTTTGTTCTTTGGTAAAAACAAAATTTGCCTTGATAAAAATTGTTTTGATAAGAAAAAATACTTTAAATTCTTTGAGGAAGTTGAATAAACAATAATTTTATATTGAAACTTACTCAAAATCTTTTTTTTAAATGAGAAAGAAAATAGTTTCTTCATTTCTAGTTTTATTAAAGCTTACAACAAAATTGTGCAAATACTTTTCCTGGTGATTTTTTAAATATTTTTTTTTAATTTATTGATTTTTTTAACTATCCATTATTAAATAAAATAAAGAGTATTTATTTTATTAAGTTTTGACTATTTTAGTTTTACTATTCCTACTTAGCAAAGTTTTAAAAAAAATAAAGTTATAAAAAAAAATTAATGCAAAATTGAATTTAATATCCAACATGTCCAATTCATAGACCTTTACTAACTTCTTAGTTTCTAAAGGTTGACATTTTCCCACTGTATTTGTATTCAAAAAAGTAATGCATAACTAAAACACATATGTGTTTAAAAATTCACGAATTTTAATTGCATCTTCATTAAATTCACTTTTTTCATAGATTAGCAAGATAAAGTTCTATTTTTAGTTTAATATCTTTGAGAGATTTTAAAATGTATTCTTTTTAACTTTTTAATTATACCGAATATCTAAGATATTTGTTTTTTGGATGGCAAGAAGCATAGGGCAAACTGTGACAATTCATGACATCTTTCTTTAGTTTCTACATTTATATAAATATACTATTCATAACACAAATTGGCATAATATCTTTACTATTTTTATTTATGTCAGGGCATAATATTAATATTCTTAGCAATCATCTTTAGCATTTGCCAACATTTTACTTTACAAATAAAATAAAGTATGTATTTGTGGTTACCATATTGTTAAATGAATAATTAATCTTTGAATACAATTTTTTTAGTCTCTATATTGTGAATGCTGTTTATAAAAATTATAGCAAGACTTAGGAAGCATTAATCTTTACTTTTCATTCAAATGTCGAATAGGAAATATATAAAAAATTTAAAATATTTTAAACTTTGAAGAATGTTCTTAAAATTATTAAAACATCCACATTACAGACTCTTAAAATGTACATGCCCTTAAGACAATAATTTTTAAAAACTATTTCTCATTATTTGATATAAATAAACATGCAGATTACGCATTTTTGTTTTGTCTTCATCATGTTTATGTCAGATTGTATACATTGCAATAATAAAAAATTGTTGTTAAAAATCTATCAGTGTCTTCTTTTTAAATTTTTTCAGTTTTAATTTTACCTCCTAATGTTAAATAGGATATTAACAGACTTTAAAATTGGTAACGCAAATTTTTGTGCAGATTGGCTACTGCTAATAGGTTGTTGTTTTTTAAAAGCAGTCTTAGACTGTATCATGAAGAATAGCATCCCATCAAAAAAACAGTCTTAGACTGTATCATGAAGAATAGCATCACATCAAAAAAACAGTCTTAGACTGTATCATGAAGAATAGCATCACATCAAAAAAACAGTCTTAGACTGTATCATGAAGAATAGCATCACATCAAAAAAACAGTCTTAGACTGTATCATGAAGAATAGCATCACATCAAAAAAACAGTCCTATAATTAATTGTTCATTCTTTGTTTTAACTTTAAATTTTTATAATTTTGTTCATAGTCCATTATTCTTTATATCATCTTAGAAAATAATAATACATCATTTAATGGTGGGCTAATAATGTATTGTCTAGGGGTAATAACGTATACTCTAATTTTCATAATGTGTTATTAAACGGTAATAATATACTTATTGTCTAATGGTTATAATGAACAAGTTTCAAAGTTCAAAAAAATAAAAAGCATTTATTTGTAGAATGACTTGTGATATGAGTATTTGTGAAAAGAAACAAACTGTATACAGCAAAATCAAAAAACAGAAATAAGAATCAATCAAGTTGTGAAAAAAATATTAAACATTTTAAAAAAACTGTAATCATATTGTGGCACTTGGAATAAATATAATGTATATTGCAATATCCTATAAAGATAAAACATACAGATCCCAGACATTGCAGCAATTTTTGGTAAATTAAGTGATTCATTCACTTTGCATTCAATTGTTTTCAATAAAACATTATCACTACAAATCTTTCAATAAGAAAACTCAATTTTAAAATTCTTTCATTAAGAAATTTCTATTGCACTTCACTGTGAACACAGACCACAATAAAGCAAACATTTTTATAATATCTGGGCTGATCACAGAACAAAATCGTGTTCTCGATGGAGATTAAGAGGTAAAATTCATTTTTGCCTGTGATACTAAAGTGCATACTAAAAGGCCATAATGGGAATCACATGAAATAATGTAGTTGTTCATACTATCCTATTTTGCGACTGTCCAAAAAGATTCTTCTCTTTTTTCTTAATTTTTCTCAGCATCCAGTAATGGACTATGAAAGTTCCTAAAATTGTAGCCAGCAGAAGACCAGCAGCAGTCCCCACAACACATGCGATAGCGACCTTTTGATTGTCTGGTGCTGCTTTGGCATCTGGTTTTTCTTCTATGGAGATTTCACTTAAAAACTCTTGAGTTAAAATATCAGGCACAAATCCAAGACCCACCGTAACAATGTTGGACATTTCTCCTTTATTCCCTGATTCATCAACAGCAAAGACTGAGAAGACATAACTTGTGTTTTTGTCTGTTGAAGTGTTTAGCTTCAGTGTAACCTGTGTGGAACATTGTTCAGATTTAGTTATCACAAGACACTATGGGTTGTAATCTATCTTATCTTATCTTATCTGTTTCAGACGCTCCTTCTATACAGAAGATTATTGCGTCCTACACTTATTTATGGTTTGTGTTTAGTCCTGCATTCTTATTAGAGTTTTAAATGTTGATAAAGTGTTGGCTTTCCTGGTTTCTTCAGGCAACCCATTCCACGCCCGAATTCCGGACGGGAAGAACGAAAATTTGTATGAGTTTGTTCTTGCATACGGAATAAGAAAGGTGTTTTTATCTTAATGATTTAACTAATGGTGTTATTCTAGTAAGTTTTGAATATTCTCTATCTTGTAAATTTGAATATCTAAAGGAAAGATGAATGTAACCACGAGTGAAATATAAAAAAAATAGATTGGAGATTGACTAAAAAATGTCTAAATAATTTAATAAACTTAAAAAAGCATTTAATTTGTGTCACATTTTAGATTTTCAAAAAGAATCATTAAAATCACTTGACAAGGTTTGTGTTAAAAAACATGTGATATTATAAAATTAACTTTAAATGAGCGATTTTCATAAAGCAAATAATGGTTCCAAGAATTAGACATCTAACAAAATATAATATTTAGTAAAGTAAAATGGTTCCCATGGACAAGTATATGCTAAATAGAATTAATTGAAATAGATAATATTTTCATTTTTCTTCATTCTTATATGGGAATATTTGTATAGTATGGTATAGCCTAGTAGAATTAAATTAATTTAAATGAAAGTATGATAATTAAATGTTGTTTTAAGCATGAAAAAATTACACAAATGGTAATTTTTATGTAAATCAGGTTTTTTAAATTTTCCACACAAAAAAATATAAACAGACACATAAGTGATTCTGATGACAGCAATTAGGCTGGCAATGTCCAGTTTCATTGTAGAAATCTGCTTTTGCTCACATGCTTTGGGTAAGTTTCATGGCTCCAATTTTTTAAAGTAAGTCATAGCACTAATGACTTTTCGAGGATATTGCAATTATTCTCATGCATGAATTTAATGAAAACCGCACCTCTTCTCGTGAGCCATACAATTGTGGTTTGTCCAGGTTTCCTTTTATGACTGCAGATTTGTCCAGTGCTGGTAAATCCACATTTTTAACCATGTCCTCTGCTGTTGAACTCATTAGAATTGTATACGCAAATGCTGTAAAAAATTATAGTAAACAGAGTGGATTAGGCTTTAGAGTATTTTATAGTCAAAATTTTGTGAAGAATTTCATAGAATGGAAAATTTTTAACAAAGGGTTACAACAAAACAAGCAATAACCTCTGTCATTATCTGCATCATCTCCAGGGGCAGTCCAGGCTAATACAACAGTTCCATTTCTATGAGATGTGCATATTACTCGTAGATCAGTGATTTTCATTGGTGGGTACTCATCTATAATGATGATTGATGAATTACTGGTCTTTGATGGTAATTTAGTGTGTTCAATTCTCACACTTCCAGCATAAACTTTGGCCACGTGGGGCTGATCTACAGCTGTGACAATGAATAAAAATTAGAAGAAATGAACATTTTAAAAACACAAGCTAATTAATAATACTATAAATAATTTATTTACCAAGGAAGAATGTTTTATTTTGGAAAAAAATGAAAAGGAGAATATAAATAATTGAAAAGATGAATATAAATTTTATGGACTACTTTGACTCCATTCTTAAAACACAGCTTTTATTAATTGCAATATTATGAGATTATATTATCACTACATCTTTTTGAATAAACTATTCAAACTACATTAATAAACCAAAGACTTTGCACAAAATTAAAACTGGTATGTAATTTTCTCCTCTTACTCCAAAATTTGTTATTTGCATATAATCAATATACATAATTCCCGTTGTCTGTATGTATGTATGTATGGATGTAATTGTTTTCGGGCTTACCCATTTAATTCCTTTTAGCCTTTATTATAAAAGTTTGAGCTTATATTTTAATACAAGGCGTGCATCGGAAGGCGCGCAAAAAGGTGTGCAAAATAATTATAAATTAAAGATGCGCTGTAAAAAAAATTATTAAATGACGTCATTGTTTTAGCTTATATTTTAATTTTTGAAAAGGGAACGAAGTAAAAATAGGATTTGAGGATTTATAATTATGAAATACTTTGTGTACATTTCTGCAAGTTTAATATTTCGTATTTATCAAACAAGGATAAGTTACTTATGTTATTGATTCCCGTTGTCTGTATGGATGTAGTGCTGTTAGGTGGCGCTGCGATCAATTTTGTTTTATAGGGCTGTTTGAACCAAAAATATTCCGTCATTTTTGGCGGGTTATCTCTAGTTAGCTAATAATTTTTAAAACTCAACACTAAAGTCTCACTTAATCCTCCTGTCACTATCTGGTCTCCACTGTCATCCATCATCTCAATCAAGGCACTGTATCGGCCAGAGGCAGAAAAACTTGTAAAGAACCTAGAGTATATGCCATCATCTTTTATAACATCTGCCCCTTAAAGAAGATATAATTATTTAGACATTTTTAATTATTGTATGAAAAAAGTGGGTTACATACTAAAGAGAAATATGTATCAGTACTAAAATAGTTATGGTAAATATTTTGTGTTTTCACATAATCGATTATAATTGATTAAATATTTTAGTTTGTAATTAGGTTTTTTAAAATTCAATGAATTAAATTATTTTTTTTTATCAGTACATTTGAATAAATTAAAATAAAAACTCTTCAGGATGCTTCTTGTTATAAACAATGAGCTGCATTGACTTTACTGGGATTTTCTGTTGTTTCAAGATATGTTTTTTCTTCATCAAACCAAAACATATCCAGATTGCTATTTATTTTTTTGACACGGATTCATCACAGACCCTCAAATATTATACTGTGACATTTACCTGTGCCCTTATCAAAAAGTTCCACTTCCACAGGATCGGCCAGTGGTCTTGTAACAATGGCCTTGACCTTTAAATTTTTCAATGGTTGGTTACCCCTTGTTACTTCAGCTACAATTATTGAAATAATTGGCCATGTCATATTTTCTATAAGAATGGCCCCAGTGAATTTTAGATTAGGTGTGTCAGAGTCTCTGGGTGAAGACATTACCATTACTGAACACTTCTTGCTTGTGTTATCTTCATTGGTAATTTCATATGACCAGCGACCAATCTGCAACAAACAAAAAATGAACACTTTCGATACTCACTCATGAACAAAATAATTATTTAGGTATGAAAGACTGTCACGTTTAATTATGATATCCAAATAATTTCCTAGTAAACTAAATGAGCTTATAAAATAACAGTGCCTTTGGCGCATACGTTTTATTGTGCTTTATACAAGAGCCTCTATTTCCATATGATATTAAAAATCTGGTATTAAGAGGTTGGGACATTAGAACATGAATATAGTTCATGGCAAACAAGAGTTGAGGTGGTGTAAAGTATCTATGCTAATTTTGAAAGGCATATATATATATATGTTCGTCCGTCGATACGACGAGGACCACTCTAGTCATCTGAGGGTTGTCTGTGTGTGCGTAGATGGCTGATGAGGCCGATCCTTGCAAGGAAGGTTCGGGAACAGAAGGGACAAGGGATGAGTGGGACATCTCCAGGAGGGTTGACAGCATGGGCCTTTCGGGCTTGCCTCTTCTTTTCTGCGGCGGTGATCCGGCTTGAAAGGCATACTCAACCGTTGAATGTTAAACTATTATTTGTTCCTTTTGAAACTAATTATTTGATTTTAAAAATCAACACAATAACTGCATTGATTCTTACAAAGATTCAGTGACAAAATTTTACCAAAAACTTTCAGGGACTAAAACAATGGCTTGTGTAGATTTAAATTATTGTTTTACAAATTAAACATGTACAGCATTTAATTTTCACCACAGAAAAATCAAAAATAATTTAATTGTCAATATGGGCAATGAAAATCAGCTTTGCAGTGCAGAACATATACATAATTCATTACTCAGTTATTTTTTTCTTTCTGTCTATAACCCAGTGGCTGATTGATGAAATCATATGCATTCTTCTTATCTTCTATATATATAATTCACCTAAACGAGTTTGTGCAAGTAAGCATGACAACATGACAAATGACCAGCAATGAGGTCATCAAATCACAGTTGGCAAGCTTAGTGGGATGAAAAGAAAGAAGAAGAAAAAAAAAGGGGGGGGGGTGGCAAACATACTTCTTGCGTTCACTTGTGTTGTTCCTTCATAGAATGACATATTTTTTCCATTACTTTGTGCTGTTGTTTGTGTCCTTTCTCTCAACCCCGGCCCGTTTTTTGCACTATCTATGATGAGCATGTCTGCAGCGTGTGCTACACCGCGGGTTGTATATCGTTTTATTATATTATATCTGCTTGCAAATAACAGTGTCTAAAATGACTTAACGAACAATGATTATTTAAACTACCTTGCATTCTGCTACATTGGTTAAAAAATTTCCACTATAGGATTAATTGATTACATACTTCAGCAAAAACTGGAATAGTTATCTTCACCCTCTTCATCTCAGGGTCATGATGAAATTCTGGATATATAGAAGAGAAAATTCTTCCTGTTGGCGACACAAGGACAATATTAGGTAGAGTGGCTGTATATGTTATAATAGCTCTTGTGTTTTTGCCTAGGGTTGAATCCATGAGAAAGCTTCCATGGACAGACTCATGCTTGTTAAGTGTTATAGAGCGACTCATGATCTGGAATCAGATACAAATAATTTAGATTTAATTAAAAATAGATTTAAAAAGGTCTGATAACTGAGTGGTATAATTATTAAGCAAAAATTACTTTTTGAAGTTAATTTTAATTCATATAAGCTAAATAAATTACAAAGATAATAATAATATTCTTACATTAAAGTTCATCTTTTTAATGTTTAAATCACTTATTTACTTACACTCTACTATTTTTAACATGTAACAGCTAACTGTACAGCTTACTTGTACTGGGGATTGTCCTTGACCTGAATCTAGCAGATCATACACATCCATAAATGCCTCTAAAGTTGATATTGATAATTCACTGCTGGCATCATAATAATAGCGACCACCTTTTGAAAGGGAAACTTAATGAAAGTCTACTTCAAGTTTTTAATTTTTGACAAGAAAGATTGTTTATAATAACAATGTGTAATTAGCTCTAGAGACAAACAGCTGTCTGTTCTTTATATAGATTCACACTGGAACAAACAAAAACATTTTTATCCTAAAACTATGAGTATGAGGTTATTTTTTAGTTCAGACAGGCAAAAAATGTTTCCCTAACTGAATTTCTCCCAAATTTTCAACTTAAACTTATGAGCTAGGAGGAGTACAAAGAATAATTAAAATATTACAGTTACACATCCAATACTTCAGGTAATAAATGGATTAGATTTCTCAGTCAAACCTGATTTTCTATGATCTTTAACCTGACAATAGTTTTTAACACAATTTTCCAACAAACTCAAGTATTTCCACTAGCCTATTCTTTCAGTCAAACCTGTTTGTTCAGCAAGCGATTCCAGATCACTGTCTTTGTCATCAGAGAAAGAAATAGTGCTGACCACCACTCCAGCATCCTTCACCTGTTGCATAACCTGATCAAGTCTGAGTCCTGAAGTCTCAGCCCCATCTGTGATAATAACAATGAATGCATCAGATGATTTGGGGTCATCACTGGACTTGTGATCATGCCCAAATAAAACCTGTTAAAAATTGATAACATTAAGAAATGCCTTTGAAACTTTTGGGGATGACTATTAAAAAGATGTCTTTCAAATAATAAAAAAATGCTTTAAATCAATGCTAGTGGAGCTGGGGAAAGGTGAGATGAAATTTTAAATAATTTATTAATGTATACAATTTCTTATGATTTTTAGTACCTCTATACATTTCAGCAATGCAGACCCAATACTTGTAGCTCCTTCAGCCCTTGTGGGAAGCATTTTTGAAATTCTCTCCCGTGTGCTTTCATCTGTAATCTTTGTGATTGGAACGACGATTCTCGCAGTGTCAGAAAAAGCAACAACTCCTAGTTCAGTGCCGTCATCAACACCATCTTCTATGAATGACGTTGCTGCTTGCCTTGCTCTGTTAAGCCTATCGTCTATCTTAAATTTATTCATTCATTTTTTCAGTATTTTTAAAATTCAAATAGCTAACTTTGGTTAGGAAATTAATATACATGTACCAACAAGTATTTAAAAAATAAAAGTAAAACTTAAACTAACTGCTATATCAGTAGTCTTCTTTGTATAATCTGAATGTACAATAAGTAATAACTAAAAAAAATGATTTCTAGTTATGTTTACCTCCATACTTCGGGATGTGTCAATGACTATTAACATTCTTCTTGTTGCTGCAACCCTGACAATTTTAAAACTTGGTCTTGTGTCTTCAATATCTTTGGGAGGATTTTTACCATCATAAAAATCTGAAAGTTAAATGATATATAAAGCTTTCATAGCCTAACAGTTAAATTTTGGTTTTAATAGGAAACAAAATTATGCAATATTTCAACCATTATAATCAAGACTCTAGACAGGGAAATCATATATAAAGACAGATGGTTAATTTAAGGGTTAATTTGAATATGACAGTTACATAAGTGCTTTTAACAAAATTTCCTCGAAAATTATGTTTATTTAATATTTAATAAACATAATAACAATTTTTTTAAATTATGCATTTAAATAAAAACATAAATAAGAGAACCTGCATGTTCGTTAATGATGGACCAGATGCTTTTACTGCCACATAGCCGATTATGCCTACTAGGCGATTCAAAATTATGAACCCTGTTGGGGTCTGAATTATTGTCATTGCAAAAATGAATGACCTGTAATAAAGAGACATTGAGTTTAGGAGAATACACAATTTTAGATTTTTCTTTGGAGCTATGCCTATTTTTAATTATAACTTTTTATTTTTAAAAATGCTATACAGCAAAGCAAAAATTTAATTTTTTTTAACAGTCACAATGACTATTTTTTAAATTGTTTTGTACATATTTCTTAATTGCTAAACGTGAGAACTGCATGACTTAAGAAAAAGACAGTAAAGGCCAAGGCCAAAGTGTTACACATCATTGGTCATTGGAGATTTTTTACAAAGTCAAAGTGAAATTGAACTATAGACTATAGGCTATTGAGTGTGTGTAAGCAAAACAAATGTAATGATGCAACTCATAAACATGGATTTAAACTTACTGATTTAATGTTAGTTGAATCCATGATAGAGGCTGTGATATTTTCATTGTAGTTTGCTTGGTTGAAAGGTTCAAACACACAGTTTTCTTGCAAACCATTTTGTGAATTCAAATTTGAGCAAGGGACTTCACTCCCATTTTGGTTTGTCCTTTGAAACATAATTATATTAACAATAAATACTCTTTGGAATGAGCCAGAAGCCAAATTCATGCACAAGAAATTTTATTAAAATTAAATGCAAATTTATTAAATAAACTAGTATTGTAAATATTATCCATTGCACTTATCTCTATTTATTTTACTTGTCACCTATAAATATTAGAATATGCATCTTCTGTATGGGACCCATCCACCAAAGAAAACATTGATAAACTAGAACAAATTCAAAAAAGAGCTGCCAGATTCATTACTGGATAATGTTCACAACTGATAGGAATAACATCATTAGTTAAATCATTAAACCTTGAAACACTAGAGGATAGAAGAACCAAGAGCAAAGTAGTAATCATACATAAAGCAATTAATTCTAATTTAGAAATACAACACAAAGATAACTTAATACAACCCTCAGATAGACATAAGGATAAAAACACCTTTCTTATTCCGTATGCAAGAACAAACACATACAAATTTTCATTCTTCCCGTCCGGAATTCGGGCATGGAATGGGTTGCCTGAATAAACCAGGAAAACCAACACTTTATCAACATTTAAATCTCTGATAAAATGCAGGACTAAACACAAACCATAGATAAGCGTAGGACGCAATATCTTCTGTATAGAAGAAGCGTCTGTAACAGATAAGATACGATAAATAAATGATGCAACTCCAGCCTATCAGAAAAAAAGACTGTCAATTTAAATTTTTACCATTATCACTAATAGTAATATCATTTATTAACATTCATCCCATTGATCCAAGATCAAGTAAACTTATCCTTGCTAATCACCTGTGTGTTTTATATATGGCCAATAAGATCTATCATTCTTAAACGTGCTAATCACCTGTACGTTTTCCCAGACAAGTGAATGTTACATCGAACAGCTTCAAGTGATCCAGTTGTTGGTGAGAAATAGAATTGGGACTCACCATCCTGTGAAAATTCATCAAAAACCCCCCAACGAAAGTGGGCCCATTCATGAACAAATAATTTTCCTGATGAAGCAAAAACAATAAAACATTCATTACAGCTACTGTCAGGTTAGAACAGTCAGTGGCGTAGCTAGGGTCATCTGCGCCCGGGGACATGACAGAAATTTTGCGCCCCTTCTCGGACCGACAGATTCTGGGGGCTCACTGAGCCAACAAGAAATTTTTTTGAAATTGTACGGTTTATATTATTCATTTTCGAAGAATCTAGTATTTTAATGAAGTAGAATACATACTAATAATCCTCTATGCGATTGTAAACAATTTATTTGAAGAAAAAAACTCTACTAATTATACATGACTGGAATAGACATAGTCTACAACAAATTGATCCTCCTTGATTTGACTGTCGCAAACTCGTCAATCACATTGTCAAAATTAATATTCTCAAGTGTTTCTCTTTCAATGCTAAGGAGTGCAAGATCACTAAGACGATCTTGTCCCATTGAAGCATGTAAATAAGACAAAATAAGTTTAAATTTGCTGAAGGGCCACTCACAGTTTGAAATTGAAACAGCAATTGTTAGAAGTATTTGCAGTGGAATGCACAGATTTGGAAATACGTCATCTCCATATGAAACAATAAAACCAAGACGCTCCAAATGAGTTTCCCGTAGAACTTCAGTCTGGGAACTGAACAGCATTTTGTAGTTTCCGATTTATGTGCACAATTCGTGACAATTGACGTCAGTGTCGTAGAAATTTCCAAAATCTAAGCAATTTCGACGAAGTGTATCGACATTTGTCTCAGCGAGAAGAGTTTTGACGTTTATTAAAAATCAAAATTCGGTGTTTAAGATTTTTAGACAAAAACCGTATTGATATCTCCTGTTAGAGTCTATCAATTACGCAATTCATAACACGTGCAATTTCTTCTTCTGCCGAAAGTCCTGCATCTCTTGCTAATTCTCCAGGTATCCTCCGATGTCGTCTAATCCTTCTGTTAACCTCAATTCCCCAAGTTGTGCATATTGTTTTTCCATTGTCTATCGCAACTAGGCTAAAATTATCACGAATGTTGACAAGTTCTTGCACCAGCGATTCAAGGTCAGATGCTGCTTCCTTGAAATTCATAGTAGGATTCTGCAACCGTTTCTTGACACAATCAATTTTCCAAAGTATGATTATGATGTTCTAGAAATGTATCAAAACTAGGAAGACAAAGTTTAATATACCTGCCAGTGAAGTTTCTGCGTCACTTCTGTTGTCAGGGGTCATATTGCATCTTCTGATAATTTTTCCAACAGCCCTACTAGTTCATATAGTCCTTCATTAATATCTTTAAAAGCTTCTGAGCGTGCACTCCAAAAGCTTCTGAGCGTGTTTTAGACGCCCTCTTCACTGTGATTGGCACAATTCTTTTTAATTCTTCCCAACGAGTTGTTGAACGAGAGAAAAACAAATATATACTTTCAACTGTTCCAAAAAAAAGTGATAACAACTGGATCCTGCTTAGCTAGGGTTGCCAGATACGTGGACACCAAAAGGAGGGCATAGTAAAACAATTAGAAGGACGCCATTGGAGGACATTTTGAATATTTCATTTGAGTCGTCCCGGATTAAACTTAAAGTCAGTACAGTTTTATTGTAATAGCTGCCATTGTTCATGCAAGAGTCTTAAAAAACTGTTCATTTTTGTCTTGTAAAAATGATTTAAGATTGCTGTATTGGTCAAACAATTGCACATCATCTACAATACCCTTGTCTTTCAAATACAATATACACGGCAAAAGGTCATCAAGTTTACATTCTTTGATATTATCTAAGTACATACAATTAAAGCATTGAAATTCATCAAAAGTTTCCAACCACTTTTATAAGTAACTAATGCATGCTTCATACACCAACTTAGCATTTTCCAAACTCATCTTCTTGACCACTTTCCTTAAGTCTTCTCAACATCTCCCTGACTTTCAGTGAAATAAATGTCTCCTCCAATCTATTTTTCAAAGCTTACAAGGTTGTGTGAAGACGCCTCATAACCTCCAATACTGCTGTTTCTTCAATTTCATTTTCAATGACTGCGATATTTTTTTAAACCTAGAACTAGATTTTTCGTCCATATTCAGATTTGTCGGTTTTAAAAATAGCCAGAATCAATTTTTATTTTAAGTAAACACACGATGTAATAGTTTTAAAAACGATGCATAAAAATTATAATATAAAATGTAAGAGAAGCCCGAAATTTAAACGATTTTAGCTTTGCCTGCTAGACCGAGAACATTGAGCTAAACAGGAGGACATTCACCTCCTTCTGCCGGACGTCTGGCAACCCTATGTTTAGCTGAGTTTAAGCTGTGGTTGTCACAGTTTGCAAACAATGCTCTGTGATTTCTGGCACATATTCGCTGTTGAAGGCCGGATATATCCCCAGTCATTACATAAGCATTATTATGTTATTGTGACCGACAGTCGGCTAGAGGTATGTTATCATATTCCAGTTTCTCTACGATAACTCTTTCAAGGTTTGCTGCGTCTTTGGAATGTATCTGAACAAAACCTAAAAATGAATCTTTAATGGTTACTTTTTTAGTTTAAAAATCCACATGGCGCCCCTTAATGCTCAATGGGGGCGCCAAAATCATGCTTGCCAACTGGTTTGTAAAGAAGATATTTGTGGAGCTCCAAATTTCATTCTTGCAAACGTACTTGAAATACATTAGTTTACATCAAAATAAATTTAAATAATTAATTTTAATACTCATTTTGGCGCCCCCTAACGTGGCGCCCGGGGACATATGCCCCCCTGCACCCCCCTAGCTACGCCACTGAGAACAGTTCATTGTTTATAAATGTTTTTTGCTCTTTATTTAAGCCTTTATAACTGGAAAACAGTGGAGTATGCTAGTGCCATGTAATCTATTTGAGAAAACTCCAGGCAGTCATCAGTAATGAATATTTTAAGGACACAAAAAATTGTGATCCCAAGCTTGTAATACTTGTATCATAGATGCAAAGATATTCTAAAATTGTCTGCTGTTTGTTTTTATTTCCTCGGTGAGGAATATGCCTACATAACTAGTTAAGTTTTACTGAAATTTTTTTAATTTTACACAGGAATTTACAATATGTAAAGGGAATTATCTTGACCAAACATATGCATACCAGGAGGACCATAGGTTTCTCTCCCCTTTGCTTCGAATACATCAGTGAAAATATTAATTCTAGCTCCTGACATGCCACAACCTCCATATGTCTGTGTGTATGAACCACAGGAGGGAAATGATGTGGGAGTTATGCTTCGCTTGCCTCGGAATGAGACTGGATCTGAGGATGGCAAGGGTTAAGATTAGTTGTAATCTATGAAGATAAAATAGATTTCAATTAGTTACTGCTGTTGTTAATGTTATTTATCAATGAAGTCTGGCTACTTTATCTATGATGAAGACTTAAATTAAAAAAGTAAAAACTTAAGGTATAATTGTAGTAATATTTTGGTATATTTTTGTAACTACTCCTACAGTATTAGCTCCTGCATAGTATCTAAAGTTTAATTAAATGAAAGTCTATTGAATTTTAACTTTTAGATCTGATTATTACAACAGAGTTATAGACCCTACTCTGGACAATCACATCAGCATTCTTGTAAAGCTCCGATCTTGAGGATGGCCATGCAGAGTTGCTTGACCACGTTTTAGGTAATAGGATGGTGACCTGACTAAAGTATGCCCTCTTCTCAGTAGCTCTATACAAATAAGACGAGGCTTCTTCCAGCATGGTCTAGAGTTTTTAAAAACATAGTATTGAGGCGAATTGTGATAATTTAATGCAGACGTTTTTTTAAATAATGTATTAAATTAAGATATTTTGAAACTGAAATGCAATGAAAGCTAGTGGCAACTGTGTACTTTCTTAAATAAATTTTCTTATACTTATATTACTAAAATTAATAGTACCATTACCATGTTTCTGTGTGTAAGTGCATATATCTAAGACCTAAGAGCATAAAAAATACACCCACTATACTATAATGCAATATTGAATTTTGCTTTTAAAGTTATTACATGGCAGTATGGTAAATGTCAGGTGTGTATGGTTTTTATAATAAAATATCCTCAAAACTATTTTTTATACAACTACGTATATTATTTTTGGTATTGGTTATACCCACAAGTGTATTGTTAAAATTACTTTTTTTACATTTTTTAACTCTTGTCATGTTGATAATTGAATCTATACTTACTTAATTACAATTCCCTTACAAAATTTTCAGAGATGATTTGTTTAATGTTAATAGAACTGGATAAATTTGGTTAAAATTACTTTTTAAATATTTTATTATAATGGCACTGCAGCAGTTAAATTAGTTTTTCATATATTACATATATATTAAAGTTAAACAGTAACTATGTTAAATTACTAGTAACCTTTGTTGCGTTTAATAACTTTTCATCTTCTTCCACAGACGGATGTATGGCAACCAGCAACCCTTTGTAACCATTCTTATTGATCGTGATGGCAGTTGGGCGTTTGACAGCCTCAATGTCATTCACACAGATAGTCCAAAAGAAAGCACACCACAAAGCTGTTGTTTGGAAATGCATGACTGGTGTCAGATGCAAGACATCCCACTCAATTTATAACATTTTCAAAACTCATCCGACTCCATTAAAAATAATATTTGTAACCTGTCATTATTGACACTTTAATAGTATCATTGTATGTGCATCAGAATGTTGTATACAAGTATTGACACGTCAAATAAAAATATATCCACTTTTTATACAACAAAGTTGTTAGGGCCTTCAAGAATAAGCAATATCACAATGCCATTCCTCAAATAACGTCAGTGCACTATTTTGTGAAGTGAATTCTAGTTAGGCAACATCAAATTATCTGTTAAATGGCACACTATCAAGAGCTAACTAAGAGATACTAGTACTTGGTTGATTAGCAGATAACCTATTTTTAGATTATCAGTACTGCTATCAATGGTTCTTTAAATTGTATATTACAAGTCAATTCACTGCAATGACTTAATTCTTGGTCACATGTATATACAAATATATTACTAGAAAATCACACTCTTTAAAAAAAAAGACTTGCTAATGGTTGTGTAAATATTTTAATTAGTGTCACCATGTCATGACCAAATGATGACCCGTTTGATAGACTTATTCTTATCATGTTGACTCATAGTACTGTAAATAGATTGGAAATGATTTTGCAGTAGGATACAGGAGTAGGGTATAAGACAGGTAAAGAGGATGAATTATTCATAAAAACATGAAAAGGGAGGAGAGCAGATGTACACAAACATGTTCACACAAAATACTGTTCAAATTTGAATGATAGACATCTAAAATATTCATCAGTGTGTATAGACAGTTATTATTGGATCTTGTTTACTTTTCTTATCAGTAGAACCCTGTAATTCTTGGTAAGCATCAGGTACTGATTTAATCATTTGTTTATTTGCTCAGATTCACTATTCTAGAGGTCAGTATGATTACTTGTCCTGCTAGTGGAGTAGGACAGTGTTTATTTTGTCAGTTTTACTTGCCTAGCTTTGGAGTAGGCCAGGGATTTAATGTTATGTTCGTATAATTAACCACAAATAATTGCTGTATCTGGATTCAGTCATTTAGTTACAGGCACACACATAAAACATCTCTATTGTTCAAGTCTATGAACAATTTTCTTTATAATATTTTGTCTAAATTCAAAACAGAGGCATCAAAATAAACACAAGTAACAAATAAATCAGTGTTAATATTTATTGACATGATTATGATTTTTTAGTATTTAAAAACTTGAAACTGTAATTTGGTCCAACCTGCAAAAATTTAACATTTAAAAATAAATGTGAAAATGCTATAGCATTTAGTCTTAGTAAATAAATAACTTCACAATGTAACAGGTCAGTAGATTTATAAAAATGTTTGTATACTTTGTATACTATTTTCTTATTAAATTTTAATAATGCGTTAAAAAAAAAGTTTTTAAAATGTAATCTTGAAGTTAATAGTAAAGTAGTCAAATTTAGGGTACTAATATTTTTTA